>WAAE01039330.1:0-15774 GCA_013400495.1 Nicator chloris | reverse complement strand
ATCCTGTGATCCTGTGAAAAGCTTATTTGTTGTTTTTTAGTTTATTTTACTATTTCTGTACAAATCTTAGGGCTCTCTGTTTAGAGCAAATACTTCAAGTACACAGAGCAAGCAACAGGTTAAAAGATGCACCATTCCATATATTTGTGATAACAGACACAAGTTCATCTACATTCTGAAGCCCAGAAGGCCAGGCTGGGTCACATGGAGAAAAAACAACTGAAAGCCTACTTATTATCTTTCAAATGTTTAAATGCATTTCTAGCTGTCCCTATGGACCGTCACATCAATTTACCCTAGCAAAACAGTATGTTCTGGGGATGGATGGGAGGAATCTATCCTACCCACATGGTCCCACTCCTTTGAGAAATGTTCCACTTAAATCTTTTCTACAGATTTTCCACCTAACCTGCCTATATCCTGCAGTATTTTTAACAATAAAAAAAAGAAAGAGCCCAAACCAAAAAGATTAGGGTATTTACAGGACTATTACTCTGCTTATATATTAAATATTGACCGTAGCCTAAACAGTAAATAAATCTATGCATAACGTCTCAGCTATCAAAAAACAAGCTCTTTCTGCTACAGGAAGGAAAAGGTTTAAAAAGTTATACAAGTTATTCCTGGAAGAGCGGAAAATAAAGTCCCTCAGCTATATTTTTCCCATAACCTGTCAAATGGGCACTCATAAGCAAACCATCTGTGTAAAACACTTTCCATTCATAACTTTTTTCTTTCCTAAGATTACATCTCACTAGGCAGTGAGCAGGCAGAAGCTGGGTACACCACCTAGAAAAGACAAAGAAGACCATATTAAGTATCTCAGTTTCAAGACTCACCAATACCATTATTAAGACACATTACACATTAATAAACCAAACATACATGCAAAAAGCTATGTGGTTGTAAAATTAAAAGCTCTCTTTTGGGAAAGAACTCCTCAAAGCAATGGTAACCAAAAGGAGGAGGATCAAAAATGCACATTAAATTTCAGTGTCATTAAAGATTAGAGGCTTCCTTAAGGCTTGCAGGGAGGATTCATATTATTGACTAAGGCAGTGATGAACAGCCTTGCTGTGAAGGAACACAAAGCAAATTGCAAGCAGAGAGCTTCACTAGGAGCCAAGGTGACTGTGTGCAAAAATCCACACACTGTTGGCACAGCATTCTTTAGTAGTAATTCTGCTACTGTGAACAAAAGCTGATATTCTGATGTTTCAGGGCAGCACACATGTTAAATAAAATAATTAATTTTCTTTGTACTTTTCCTACCACATTAATATAAGATGAAAGCTTGGAATCACATTAGTGCCAACTAATAATCTAATAATTACTAGATTAACAATTAATAATCTGATAAAAAACTAATAACTAATAATCACTACAAAACATGATTATTTTTGTCTTAGCTGATACTATGCAATTAGAATCACATAAAAATGTCAAGTAATGTAATAAATCAGGATGAAATAACAAAAGAATTAATTTCCTTATATTTTCATCTGGAAATAACGCAAATTTGGAGGGAGCTGACAAATGTCACCTTTTATTACCTCCTCACTGCCACACCTGCACTGTTGACTAACCACAATGTCATGAGGAAACTATGCTAAAATCTGTTATTTTCTCTAATAGTAAACTAAAATGTACTACAAAGAAATCAGTTTAACAACAGTTGGTTTAACACTTCCTAAAACTTCTAACAGAAATCAAGAACCACAAACATTTTTAACAGCAGTCAAATCAAAATACTTAACCTAATTTTTCTAACTCTGAGAGGGGTTTAGCTACTTGTCTGAATCAAAGCACTCAATAACTGAATACCAGAAAACTCCCTGAAAGGCAGTCATTTATTGTGGTTTGTTTCCTTTTGAAAAAAAAAAAAAAAAAAAAGTTGAAAACCACCGACTACAAACTCTAGAGTTTGTCTTTCACAGATTGCTTTTGAATACCAGACACTTTGAAGACAACTCTGAACAATCTCCTGACTGCTACAGTCCATTTAAAAGCAATGCCAACACCAAACATTTCACACATCAGTAATCTCATTTTTAGCTTTAATAGTAAAAGAGTACAGTCATAACAGAATGGGTGCCTGCTCGAGTAGGAAAAAAAAAAATCCCCTAAGGAAAAATTTAACACCTCTAAACATTTTCACCAAGAGGAAATTCTAGTTAGTATTTATCAAAAGAACGTGCCTATTAGCCACTGTGGTTTAACCTCCACACAGCAAGCCTTTTAATATGTAACTAAGTCTAAAAGACTTCATTTATTAGACTCCAACATCTGCTTCAGCTGATTTGGGAGGGGTCTGGAAAGTGGATGTTTTCCTCAAAACGACTGCCATTAGCCCACCACTGGGCCTACATTCTTCTCAGTCTGTTTAGGGAAAAAATTCTTTTTTAAAATATTTGGCATTATAGATCCCGGAATGTAATATGTTTTAAACTCTAGAGAACTCAGTAGGGAATTAAGAATAGTGGACTAATGAATACCTTTTAAAGAAGCAGTTCGATTAAGCAGTGCTACTTCAAATCTATCAGATACAAATAGGTGGTTTAAAATTTAAATTGTTGTAAGACATATTACAGGCATTAATTTCAAGTTCAAAACTAATTCAATTACATCTATGCACTGTAAGATATTCACGAGATGTAGGCACAGGATCAAGTTTCATAGATTTTCTTCCTAAACTGTTATATATTTAAGCTTGGCCAGAGTTTTCAAGGAAGTTTAAACACCATTATCCATGCCAGTTGACTGCATGAACACAATTCAAGATTTGGCATAGGAATTCCTTTAAGGTTTCCAAAAAATAATTCCCGGTCCTAAAATTTTGCAATTGTGATAGACATTTCTGCTCTAGAAACCCAAAACTTTTTTTTTTTTTTTTGAGCCAGTAAGAAGGCACTTCACTACTCCAGTCTTTCACATATTTTACTTTTGTTTTCAAGGGACCTCACACCATGTATTTACCAACAGATGATAAATTAGGCAGGACAGTAAAGGGAAGGTAAACTGTATGTTTGGCAAGTCTACAGAATTTAACAGCTAGCAGAAACATTTGGTTTAATGTGAGAATAATTTTCTACTGCATTCCCTCTAATGTTGTCATATAATACTATGATGCAGGTCTTCTATTTTTACTCACTTGATGCATTGAAAACACTATTTTGCAGTTTATTAAAAGAAACAGTCTACTTGATAGCAGGATTTTATGAAGTTAAAAGGATTTTTGTTTTGATGAACCGATGATAAAAAAAGATCTCTTTTAAAAACTTCATTATAGCTGTACCTTCAACTAAAAAAATATAGGTACAGACAGCAAGTGTCTCTCTTACAGAAACAAGCAGCACAAGAGATTCAATGACCTAAATTTATGAAGTGCTTGTGAAACTTATAAATAAACATGGTTTAGAGTCTCATAGATAGTACACCTCTTACTAGAGTGAAAAGTCAGTGCTTCGCAAATGCAAAGAATACCTCAAACTTTCATTGTAAACAAACATTTAAAGAATGCTGTTCTGTTCAAAAAGACTCTCAAACCAAGTTAATTAAACTGAAAATATGATTCTCTTTGCAGTTGCTGCTCTTTTTAAAGCAGAGCATTGTTCTGCCTTATCCTGGAAACAATTTCACAAGCCCATCCCAGGTTTAAACCTGATCACAATGACTGTAGTGTCATTCTTGCCAAGACTTCAACCTAAAGACACTCTCATTTTCAGTTAACAGTGAAAATATTCAGTAAGTAAACCTAAACTTCAGTAAAATTACCATTAATTTCCTGATATTGTATCTGCAAATGCATTTAAAGAAATATTTCCTTAATTTATTAAAAAATGGTTAGCATATTAGCACTAATAAAGTCTCTAATACAAGTCTTGACAGGTTTCAGTAAGACAATATTTTACATGCCATATTAAAAAGGGTCTTAAAAATAAAAATCCCAAGTACACATCTCTTTTCTGAGAAAATCTATAAACCTAAGTGGAACAGTGAGTGACCATCTCATTTGGTATTTTACATGAATTTTTAAACCAAGTCAATAAAAGCTATTAAGATAGCTGCAGTTTATAATCAAAATGCTTCTTGTGACTGTTCTGTTCTCCTACAGAAAAAAAAAAAAAATCCCCTTTTAAATATAGCATAACAAGATGGATATTCCAGTCGCAGCTGTGAGGTGCACTCCCATTTGTTATTTATTAAAAGCATAATGAGAACAGTAAATTATTTATCCTTCTTTGCTCACTAGGTAACATTAACCAAGCACAACAGATGAATGACTGCCAAGAGACAAATACAGAAGACCAAACTTTAACCCTTCCAAAAATTCATTAAACTGATCTATACTGGAAACAACAATAAAAACACTAAAGCAACAAGATTTCAGGTTTTGCCCTATAGTGAGGAATACAAATATTTGAACAGATGGTAGCTGCCAATACATACTTCTAGACTGAATAACCTTACATCTGCTTCAAAAGGGAAGCTGACAATTTCAGTTACAGCAAGTCTGTAGAAGATTAATTATTTTATCTATCTAAATAACTGGGTTTGAGATTTCCTAAGACCATGCTTAAAAATGAGCACAGCAAACAAACCAAGCAACACAAAACTTAGTACATTATCTGCAAACAAAACAAATAACACTTTCAAACTCAGGAAAACACTGTAGCTTTTTGTCAGCAAGACAAACTCTGAGGGTATTATTAAGGCATTGGTCACTCTGTGTTCTCCTACTTCCAAAGCCCTGCGATTCTCGAGGAATTAGTGGAGCATCAGCACACCGGCAGCACAAATTTCTGCATAGCTCATCGCTTGAAATCAACTTGTAACCAAAATTTACTTTCTGAGCCTTACTGTCCAACATAACTACATTAGAAATTAAGGCTAAGTCAAATATGCTACTTAACTACTTCAGCTTACAAGACCACTTATCGGCGACTAAGTATGACGCTCAATATTGCTCGACAGACCATAAAGCAACCACAAACGCGACCGGCGAGCGCAGCCCCACTGTCCCACAGCGCAAAACGCCACTCCGGTCCTTGCCCACCCTGCTCTGGTACCCCTCGAGGGCGTGAAATCTGCGAATCTCACAAGAGGCCCTGCCCGGCCCTCCCCCCGCTTCCCTCTCTGCCCCTTTCGGCGCTCTCCCTGATCCGCACCTGCCGCCCCGCCGGCCGAGAGCTCTGTGAGCGGAGGCGAAGCGTTCAGCACTAGCTCAGCTTCTTCTCGCATCCCTCCTTTCCTCCTCTCGGTCACCGCCACCAGGCCGCCCGTCCCCTCGGGCCCCGCACAGGCACTACGTGGAGAGCACAGCAGCTGCTCCGACCCGCCAGCCCCGGGGATGCGAAGGCTCTTTGTCCGCCGCCGCCGCTGCCTCCCGCGAGGCAAGTGCTCCCGGCACTCCCCGGGGAGATTCCTGAGAACTACTTTTGCCCAGTTTTGCCTTCGACCGGGGCTGGACTCGGGGACAAGCGAATCCTTGCCGCCGACTGCCCCTTCCGTGCCCACGCAAGCCCCGACGGATCCAGGGACGCCCTCCCGCCGCAGACAGGCACAGCGGCATGGCCCGAGGCGTAACCTGTCCCCACTTTCTTCCAGACAGGGACTCACAGCCGCCACAGCCAGCCCGCGCCCGGTCACGGCGCCCCGGCTAGGGGCAGCGCTCCCCGGCGGCGCCGGCTCCGCCCGCCTGGGCACAGGCTCCCGGAGAAGCGTCGGCGGGCAGGTGCAGCAGGACTAGCGAGGAGCCACAGCCCGGGGAGCCACAGCCCAGGCAGCCACCCCACGCTCCCCCTGGCGGGGCCGGGGCCGGAGCCGGGGCCGGGGCCGCGCAGCCCGCGCCGCACGTACCTGCCGAGCCTCGAGGGAGGAGCGCCCGCCGCCGCCGCCACGTCCCCTCAGCCGACCTGCGGGGCCGGACCGCGCATGCGCGGCGCGGCGCAGCACCGCAGCGGGGTGGGGGAGCAGGTGTGCGCGGCCCTGTTGCCGCCCCCTAGCGGCGGGGCGGGGGTGACGTCCGTGAAGGGAGCGGGGCAGGAGAACCCCCGGGCCGCGGGGCCGCCGCTCTTCACCTGGGCCACAGAGTTAAAACACTGAAACATTACTTCTGTTCAAGGGCAGGCGAGGACAGGGCTGTTGAACTCTGCGTGTTCTGTTGCCGTGAAAAACACAAGTTAATAATTCTGTGTTTAACGATATGCAGTAACAAAGGCACGGGATTGCACAATTAAAAATGAAAAAATGAAGGATATGCCAGGTGTTTATCCAGCGATTTTCATTCATGGGGCATGCACTGCTCCAAATCAGTTTCCAAGTCTCCCTAATGTATGTCATAATTAAAGACTGAACTGTACACACAAAATTTCTGAAATGAGGCCACATATAGAGCTATAAAAGGACTTACTTAAAAGGAGAGGTGTTTTTCCAGCTCCAGTAGTTGGATAGTGATTACTACTATGTCTCATGTGGGCTTGCCCTAAGCCATCCCCATTGCCACCGTGACACAATCATGGTACTTAGCACACTTGAACTCCTGGACTGTACTCTTCTGTGGGTCGTATGTCTTTAAAGGTGATAGGGAAAATGTTATAAAGCTGCTATGAATAAGACTCCATTTCACCACTGGTCTGATTACAGTGCCAAAAAATACGCTTCAAGTAACAGCAATATTAGCTGGACCATGTGCTTTCTTTGCTGTTAGTGCAACTGAATTGAGCCATGTGCTGCATGGTGAGGAACTTGAGCAAAAATCTAAGGTAAATAAGACCTTGTCCCATTCATCAGTTGAGGAATTTAGGTCACATTCCAGTCAACAATTGAAACTAATTATCTTCACAGCTTTCCACTAAATGTGAAAGAATCCTGTTTGGCCAGTCCTGCAGGACACAGCCACAGACAAATAATGTTCTCTGTGGCTCATTCCGTGTGGCAACCAGCAAGCAGGAAGTTCATTGAGAGCAAAATAGTATGACAAAGATGATGTCAAAAGGCAAATGTATCATAAAGTAAATAGAGTACCTATAAGTACTAATATCTTCTAATTTACTTTCTAGTATGTAAGTCTGTGCTGTCTACAATGGGTCTCAGGCAGAAAAAATGGCTACAGAAAGTCATCATCTATAGCTTTTCTGGAAGCAATCTGAAAACCAAGGAACCACAGTGCAAAAAGTGGAATATTCGAATATTCAAACAGCAGTATAACTTGAAGTTTGTTGTAAAAAACCCAAAAGAGCAGAGAGGTTCAGTATAAGGACCTTGAACTTTAAATTATTTAATTTGCTAATATTGACATGAAATAGAATCCAGGCAGTGCTAACAGAATACAAGTTTGACAAATTAGAAGATGCATCAGAAATTTTATTAAAAACACGATTGCAAAAGAGATGACAAGTGGAATCAGAAGTTGAAAACAATCTATTATGACATAGTAAACCAACAAGAATCTATAATTAGGATCTGTAATCCTATAGTTCTTAATCCTGTACAATGACTGTGCTTGGCATGACAATCTGCTGTCTTAACCAGATTAGACATCTTGCATTTCAAGAAATAAAAACAATACAGTTCCAAATTTAAAGTTCTGAAATTAATCACCAACAGATTTATGTTGTGAAAGTACTCCTGTATTTTGCTGTGTGTAATACTTTAAAGAGTCAGGCAGCAACAAACCACAGAAAGCATAATTAACATGGTTAAAATTAAAAGCTAAAATAAATTGAATAAATAAATTGAATTAAATCCAGAGACATAAATAAAAGAAAGAATATTTTGAGAGGGGCTGGGGAAAAAGAAAAAGATATTTTAGAAGAGTATTTTTATCCAGACCTTTGCTCCTTCCTGAGCTGCATATCAGTGTCAGGACAGAGCTACTCCTCCAGGCACGGAGAGCCAAGGTCACCAATGAGGGCACAGCCAAGGTCGGGGCCAGGTGGCAATAGCAATGAGCTTTGCCATACACCAATGAATATCACCCAAGGTGAGATGTCAAATCAGGTCCAGGATCCATTCAGGAAGTCTTGTCAGGATGAGCAGGAGGCAGTACTGCAGACATGACCTGTGTGCTGACCTACACCTGTAATGTAGGTCTGAGGCTCATCCCAAGGAAGGATCATCCAAGACAGACACACAGAAGACAAAGTACTGTTTGTCTGTTTGTTTTGAGCTCCCTAGTGTGGTTAAATGCCCCAGATCAGAAATTCCCATTCTCCAGCTAGATAGAACACTGAATAAGTATCTTGGCACAGACTTGGCAGGAGCAGTCTATATGCTAAAAACTGAATCTCACTTGTGTAGCTTCTCTTCAGCCATACTGATAGAAGGTGTGACAAAAATCATTGCAAACAGTTCCTGCACTGCACAGAGTCCCCCTGAACTGCAGCTCTGTCTGTCAATGTCTTCTGTCACATTTGAACCATGTCTGAGAGAATGTATCTCCAAATGTGGTTGGTTCCTTTCCTAATAGTTACAGTCCATTCAACCTAAGAAACCTATTTCAGGGAGGAGAAAACAAGAAACAAAGCTGTTTCACAGAAGGTACTCCCAGACCATGGCAGGGCTCTCTGTTGAAGGCAAGGATGGCTGCAGGACTTTAGAAAAACCAAGAGCATAATTTTTCTTTGATCTGAACTTAGTTAAAGTTTCTCATCTCCACACAGAAGCACAAATGCCAGCTAATGTAATTTTTCCCCTTACAGGTTGGGAGGAATAAAAGTAAGAGATGGTTGTTCACTTTGTAGAATATGTTCAAGTGTTTAGTAGGGAAGGATGTCCCAATAATGTCATGGATAAATAAAGCAAATAAAATTTGAAATCTCACTTTCTACTTGTCTGTGGTACTACTCACTTTTTTATTATATTAACTGTTTAATATTGAATGAACTGTACTTATTACCTCCCTTTTTGTCAAGATGTTATAAAACAATATACTCAAGAAAGCCAAAGGATGAATATATTAATAGTAGTCGCACATGCATTGAAACCCCATAGTACAGTGAAAAAAAACCCAAAGAATGATCCACTATATACAAAAAAAGGAACAGGGACTATAAGTCTTATCTATTTTAGAAATTTCCCCTCCCTTCTACAAGCACGGATGAACCAGTGCTAGCAGTATTGGGAACTATAGTTCCCAACGCAGGCATATTTCTTCAATGTGTAGCTAAGCATTTTGAAAGCAAATCCAATCAGTACATTGGCATAAATAAAATTCCAGCTTATTGGAGCCCTAAAACTTATCTCTATGCTGCCCTCCCTGTCCAACTAATAGAATGTTAAAACTGGTGAGGTCTGTGTTATTTCAAATCTACCCACTAAAAAAAGGCCCAGAATAACAGAAAATAAGCAGGATTGATATTAACTGGTCCTGAAGCTCTTTCTCAAAACTTCCAATGGTGAAAGACAGAACAGCCTCACTAAGCAGTACATTCCAGTGCTGAACTAACCTTGGAGTTACAAATATCTTCCAAAGTCTAACCTCATCTCCTGTGCTGCAGTGTAGAGGAGGTAACAAGCTTATCTCAGTGGATACAGGAAGCAGCAATATTCAGGGCATTTGATAGCATCATCTATACCCTAAATTTTGTCAAAGAATAAACTGTTATTTTAATCTTTTCTCATAGGTGATGCTTTTAGACCTCCAATTGTTTTTATTTTTCTCTCTGGGTTTCTTCCTGTCTTTATCAGACCAGTGTTCAGTTCCAGGCATAGCACTCCAGCTGAGGTCTGACCAGCATAGCCTTTAAGATATCAATTAACATCTGCTTATACATCTCACCAAAGATCCTTTGCTTTTTCGCTTATGGCAGCAGAACGCTGCTTAACCAGTCCTTCTCCAGCTTGTGTATGACCTTGTGAATTTTCCTCTATGTCCATTGATTCATACTGAATTCTAATCTTCTTCTGAAAAAAAAAGTTTAAGACTGTTCATATCTTGCAGATTTGATAAGTGAACTGTTAATTTCATCAGCCAAGTCGTTAATTAAAACACTGCATGTTATCAGATCCAGAAGGATCCTCTGAGATGCTCTGATACATATTTACATGAGTCCAGAATGGAATGAGAAACATATAGATCTATCAATCTGAGGGTGTCCTGCACTTCTCAGAAAGGCTTAAAAATAATTGTGAGATGGCTGATCAGAAGTGTTTGGAAAAGCAAAAAGGTTTTAATAAAAATAGAAAATAACAAACAATTCAGAAATAAAAGAAAACCCGTGCATGGTGCAAGGATATTCTTTGCACCAGCCATCACACCCTGAAAAGCCCCAAGAAGCTCTGTGCTCTTCTATAAGTACTGAACGATTTAGGTGGGATTCTTGGCAAACAGCCCAATAGAGGATAGTTATTTTTCTGAGGAACAGGTAAAGAGACCTGTCAGTATTTTGTCTTGGCCTTGAGCCAATTACTGCCAGGAGAGCAAAGTAGTTTCTAGGGTTTTTTCCTTTTTAGTCTTAAGGTGAAACTGAAACCCTTCTTCCTTATATAGAAACATTTGTTTGTCTCTGGAAATGCATTGCTATAATGCTCCTCTTGAAATATTGACCTTCTAAAATCATGTTTTGGGTGGGATTTTCATACCCATCTTGTATTGTTTTTACCGTAGTTTATGCTGGACAGCGTGCCCCTCCCTTTCTTATGAGATGTCACAGGAGGGAATATCAAAAACCTTAGAAAACTCTATCTGTATCACATATATTGATTCTTTCCTTTCTGTCTTCAAATGATTTACTCAAATCATGCAACAAATATGTTGCAGCATCAAAACCTCAAACTGCTTCATAGTCTTCACCTCTGTTACCAATGTTACCACCTCTGTTGTCCATGCACTAAATTAATGTCAGAAACAAGAGCTTTAAACAAGATGTCTAAAGAGGAAATGCTCATTAAAGCCCTGTATTCATTAATTGAAAGTCGTCTTGCATATTAAAAAATACAAACTTGGCAAATAAATTCCTTTTATACACAGCATATATCTATACACAACCAGCAGAACTCACTGACACAATATTAAAACAATGGTACATTCTTTACTGATATAAAAAAAAACCAAAATGAAAAACAAAACACTGTTTCATGACTATGCAGAATACAGCCTAACCAGGAAAGATAAAAATTAATAAAGACTATAAATTGTTCATTAACTATTAAAATAACAAGGATTAAAAATAAATTTCCCATTCAAGCATGTTAGATTACAATTGTCCTCTTTGACCATGAGTGCAAACAAGCTGCCCAACTGGGCAGATTCTGCTGTTGAATATGAAATAAATAATGCCTCTAGATTTCTTTGAAGGTGCTTATAAATGCAACAATACTAAGTAGAAGAAATGTAACAACTGAAATGGGCTTACTAAGTTATGTAAGAACTGACATGTGGCTTTGTTTATCTTTAGAAGCAAGCCAGGGACGGATCCAGAGTGTGATTAAAAATAGTACGACATGTTCCTCCATAGTTGGAAGACAGCAGAGATACCAAACCTGAACTCACAAATTGGAAAATAAAAATACAAAATACATTTTCACATGAAAGTTAGCTCTCCTGTAATCCAAACAAACTTTGTAGCCCCAACAAAACTGTTGTTAAAATTCAAGAATCCTTTTACTTGATGAGACTCCAAAAACAGCTGCACCAAATACTGAAAATAAAAGCAGTAAAAAGCATCAGGTGAGAATTCAGGAATCCTGTGTTTTATTCACAAGCCTGCTTTGGTCCTGGGTACCTTCCCTGTGCCTTAATTTTTCCAACTCTAAATGAAATTCATGAAACTGCTTCCTACTTCCCCATAACATGTACTCACGTGATAAATTTTACATAATTTTTCAAAGATCTTCATTTGTTCAGACTGAAGTTGCTATGTAAATGGAACATGTGGCTTTAATGGGCTGTTTTTTCTTTATTTTTGCTAAACAGCGCAGAAATTCAAAGTCAGACTTCAGTCAAGCCTGCCAGTTATTGCTGAATTCTGTTGTAGGAGGTGAAGCTGATCTTATGGAGAAGTTTCTACAGGTACCAACCATTTCCCTATGTGGTAGAAATATTGTTTTTTCATCTTCTGTTTAGAGTTACCTTGTTGGTACAGGCATCACTCCACTGGGCATTGGAATGCCTCCCAGTTTAGAGAGGCTTTTTCTTCTTATATCCTGTCTTCTTGACCTTGGCACACTCATGATGTCAAGGCTCTGCAAGTTCAGTGCTGCAGAGAGGCATTTCTGAAAAGTAATCTGAATTCCTTACTCAGTTGCCTAGATGGTAAAAAACGCTTAGGTAGTATTGAAACCAGAGTAGTTTCAGTTGCACAAAAGAGAGGGATTACTGTTACACTTTCCAAAGTGACCTTAAAAGTGCTAGGCCTCCCAGAAGTCTAGTTGCCAGTATCACATACATCTCTGTTACCTTGATTGGAAATGTTCTTTCACACTCATGGTGGTAGGAAACATTTTTTGTCACCTCATTAAAACAGTCAAAGCATGGATTTACCCAGAGGAGAGTGAAGGATAAATTCCCCAGCTAGAACCATTCAATGCCTGTGCATGTTCTGGGCCACACACTGGCTCAGCAGCAGCACAGCAAGCAGAGGGTTTGTTTCATCTGCTCTTGGCTAACAGATTGAACCACATGTCTGGGGGAACAATAAGACTTTACGTGTTGTTCAGGCATTTTTTTATACATGAAAAGTTGCAAAGAGCAGAGAATGAGAGGGTTTGTTGAAATTCAGGTGGAAATGATCAGTCTTCTTGTCCATATAAAAAGGTTAGTTGTTTATCTCTGTTGGTTCACTAAACACACTATTCTTTTTCCCACATGCTACTTGCTCTTTTTACACTTGTTCTGTTTTTTCCCCTCTTAAGCAGTATCTAAAAAGTGAACACATGCAGTTCTGAGGGAAATGTATGGCATTGAAGTATGCACGAGAGGAAAGCCAGAGTTAGCTTTAATACAGGGCTGGCAGGACCACCTGGCTGATGGATTAAAGTATTCAGTTTTATCTTTTTCATGCATGTATTTCTGGTACTTTGAATACCAGAGTGTATTATTAGGGTTCTTTGAAATAAAACTAGTCAAATAAGAGAAAACTCGTGACTTGTTCCCTTTAGAAAAAAAAATTAATGATGGTTAGCCATCTCGATGTAATCCTTCTTTAGCACAAATACCAATAATCCTATTCTCACAAATATAGCAACAACAACTATTCCAAATTTTTTCCAGACAATAACTAACTCTAAAGAACTCACCTCTTCTAGACACATTTCCCTGGAAATGTTCTTCTGTTCTTAGTTGCTTTCTTTTTCTTGGATCTCTTCTGTCTTATCTTTCCCTTTGTCTCTTATACAAGCAGATACTCCAACAAATCTCTCTGCCCAAGAGACAACTCAAGAAAATCCTCCATCCTCACAAGTCCCATTTGCATTTAGCGGTACCACGACTCTAAATTTTGGGTTGGGGTCCCCTTTAATTTGAATAGATACAATGAAGGGTGTACTTTCTCCCATCAGTTGCTACATGGTTTAATCATACATCTAGCAGTGTTATATAGGGTGAATTACTCCACCGTTTAGTATCACTCATCACTGTATGGTGTTATTGTCTTAAGCAGTGCACTAATCTGGATCATCATTTTTGTAGGTGGATTTCCATATACAGAAACCAAAATATAATCATATGAAGAACTTCTCCAAATAAGCAAAGCTGTCCTTATAAAGTGGGAGAAACACAATAGCTCAGTTGTAATGTTATGCTTATTGTCCATTTTTACATACTATTTTTATTATCGTTGTTGTTGTTATTATATTTCCATGCAGGGCACATGGGTCATCATTTGCTATACTGAGAGGTAACATCCCTCACTGAAAACCTAGGTCATTAAGCCATAAAGAGCATGAATTTACGAGGCTTCCAGTGATACTTCAAAAATCTTGACTGAAAGCACAAAAATGCCTGTTGTGCAAACAAAGATGCATTATTAACTGAATGGATATTTGTGGTGCAAAATAAACATTTAATTGGGAGAAAATATTTGTCTTTCTCTAATTTAACTCCCTAAGGAATGCAGGAGATAGTATATATTCTGAAACACAGACTATCAACTATCAGTAATCTTCAATGTTCAGAAAAATACAAAATTTCGTTAACATCTTCACTAAAAAGAAAAGAAATTACAGTTTTGCAGCGTCTGCATGTAAAAAAAAGAATGATTACACAAATGGCTGTGCAATCAGCTGCATTTTTAGGTAAGTAAAGAAATTATCTAATATCTAACGTGATAATGTGCAAGAAGTTTTGAAACCCTGCTCATATTGCAATGTAGAATGACTTTGACTTCAGAAAAGCCAATCCATAGAGCAAAATCAAGCATCTCTCCTTCTGTGATTGCCTTTCAACCATTTAGCTTTCACTTAAACTATGCTAGCATATATTAAATAACCTACCCAGATTGTTTCAGATGAACATGATACAGAGCACTTTGGATTCATAAGTCTTAAGTCATGAGAAAGCTCTCTCAGTCAAACCAGTCACTGGCTTTTGAATCCAGTTCCTGGACACCTTATTCCTTGATGCATTGTTGATCTCATCTTCTAAGTCCCATGGTGACATTATATGTCTGTGGCTTTTGCCAATAGAAGGATTATTGAGGCTGATAAGAGTCACAATAATTATTATATAGTGTTAAATATGAGTAATAATATTTCTAATAGCAAGCTCAGCACTAATGCATAACAAATGATGTTTATGTCATTACAAGGAAGTTGCAAAGCATAGTATTTTTGATTGCAGTTTTACAGTACTCAGAGAATTAATCTGTCAGGACAGCAGGCTTTATCCTGCAGACAAATTCATTTGTAATCCTCTCAAGTATTCCACCATGTGACTTCAGGAGATAAAAGAGCCTCCTTTATAGTATATTTCCATAACCCACATTGAGTGATGCTAAGTACAGTGGTATCTCTCCCACTAGATTAACTTTTAATTATTACAATTTCTGTCATGAAAGGGACTGTAAGATAGCACAGCAAGTCTCTACACATTCATTCTATGGGCAGAGGACATTTTATGTTAATTTGCTGATTTATTTAACACAGGAATTCCAGCAGCAAGTGACAGTAAGTGGAAAAGTGTAGCAAAACTCAATATGTTCTCATTTTAGAAAATCTGACAGCAGGTTCTTTAATACTGTTCTCTTCCCAATACTTAAATTATTCACTTCCTTTCAATAAGAAAATTCTTTCATGTTGTTCAGACCACATTTTAGCCTATTTTTTATGGCATTTCTTTGGATATTGGCATTATGTGTTGTTGTTAAAGATACTGAAGTGCTTGCTTGAAGCTTCACTAGCACATGATATGTATTAATGGTCTCTTCCATAAATCTTCCAGTATAAATGGGCTCAAAAATCAAGAAGAAAGAGAAGTCGAAAGCATAAATATATTAAATAACTTTTGTTTGATGGATTTCTATCTGTTGCACTCAGCTGTCTTGTTAAACACTCATGGATGATACTAGCAGAAACCTGTCTAGTCACACAGTGATAAAATGTTTTTCTCTCTTGTATGGGTTCAAAGTACATCAAGAGAAAATGAATGCAAAATACACCATTATCGGTGATCATTAGTAGAACTGCATATAGAAAGGAACTTCTGAAAACTATTTTTGTAGATGAAACCACATTTTCCTAGAGGGAAACAGAGGAAGAGAGATAAAAACATTGTGTATCTTTAGAAATATCTAACAGAGAAATAGGGTTCCTAGGGTGACTTTGTCATGCTTGTAT
>WAAE01039315.1:0-12744 GCA_013400495.1 Nicator chloris | reverse complement strand
CTTCGGCCCTGTTCATTACAAATGCTATTTCAGCAAGGGCCAAAACATTAGTCGACTTACTAAGTAAAGCTGTGATTGAAATGGAGCTTATTGGATAGTGAGCTGAATAAGTAGGTTTTTCCTTGTTCCCTTACTAAAAATAACTATTCAGGAAATGTTGGACTAAAGGAGTACATACCAGTTTTGTGCCAAAAATTCTTTTTTTTTTTTTTTTTAAACTAATTTACTTTCATGCCATTGGACTGGAACTATTACAGGACAGAACCACAAATAAAATTCCGAACAATGCTCGTTTCTTTTCCATTATAGACAAGACAAAAGAGGCTCCTATTATCTGCTACCTTCAAGCAGAGGAAAATGCCACCATACCTATTTTTCTCTAGCCACACAACCAGACAGATGATATAGGATATTTCAGTGATTATGCATATAGATGCTTTCTGTATGTGTGTGTCTAAGTGTATACACTCATATAACTTCTAAAAGGAAGAAATTGATAAGAAAGCCTATAGAGAAACACACATTAACTAGATTTCATTTTATGCTTGTATATATTATCATGTATTTTTCCCCATAATTATCTATGAGACAACTAGTGTAAATGAAAGAGAATATAACAATCATGGAATAGGTGTGTATCACAGGACCCCGCTAATAATAGCACATATTGTAATGACTTATGACCTCATAGCTTACAAATTGATATTTCATCTGTTTCCTGGAACTGATTTAACTGATGATGATCAGCTATCCCCTTTTTAGGAATTTTTTTTTTTTTTTAAGATGACATAGTTTAAAAAAAAAAACTAGTAAAATCTTGAATAGCAATGCTGTGACATCAGAGCACCAGAACAGAAAACTTGATCCTGGCAAACAGCCTACACCACACTCAGAAAACAACCGGTATATGCATACTTTAATAAGTTCAGACACAGAGTAAAGAAAGATGAATGAATATAATTATTCAGTTGTTTGTGATGAGTGCAAAAAGTATGTTCTTTGCTTTTCCAGATTGCTTTATGGTTACTACAAGTTTTCTCTACTACATTCTGTCAATAAGGTCATGATTAGGCATGCGAGGAAGTCAATTGTTTATGCTGATTGCTGTGTTCCAGGTCAGCTAGATATAGAGATAATAGTACAGTCTAGTGAAACAAGATCAATATGCAGTCAGATTCATAAGCAAGCACAAACAATGGCATGAGACTTTTCTAGACAACTCTTCCCTGCTCCCTGTGTTTCAAAGAGGGAAAAGCCATAAATACCAAGCACCTCACAGTATTACCATAAGAATACTATAGAAAAAAGCAAAAAGAACCCTGTGTAGTTCTTCAGACCCTGGAAGTACATGTTCCTGCAGGCAATCACATACGCAAAATGAAAATGGTTCCTTTTTCCCTTGAACATGGCAGATAAAAGCCAAATTTACCATCATTTGTATTTGGCACCAAAGATGGCCTGTTTAGAACAGTTTTGGGTTAAAACAAGAAAATCATTTCCAGATGCTTAGAAAAGAAAAGGAAGAGATATTTAAAGAGTTTACCTTTAAAAAGCTTCACTATATCTGGGTTTTACAAGGTAGCACTAAAGACACTGCTGTTACAAAACACTAGGACAAATGGTAGAACATTCTTGTTTTCTAAATGCACTGGAATACAGAGGTATCACTAAGATTATTGTAACTTCCTTCCCAAAAAACGCCAAGAACTCTATGAAGATCATAGTTTGCTTTATTCTACACTGCTAGTGTATTTTATACAGTGACTTGTTCCAGTCAGTTAAACTAGTTGGAAAAAACTATGTATAGACTGCATTATGGATGGAAATACAAAAATTATAGAGTGTAGGTGGGTAAATCAGAGGAATCAATTAAGGGTTTAACAAAGCTCTTGCAGAGAGCAGATCTCTGATATTTTGGCAAACTATTAGGAGGCATCAGCTGAGGAAAATTCTCTCCAAGTCTAAAGTTTGAATCGAAGAGCATGGCTGGCAAGCTGGTGAATGCTGTTTGGACAGGCACTCCTTTTCCCACCTCTCAATATTCTCTCACCTCTGCTTCCCATGACTGTTTGCTGTGCACTATTCCAGACACAGTAGGTTTTATTTGGAACATCATGGCCTTATCCTTGCAGACTACTCTGCAAGCTGCTACTGATGCTGACAGCTTGGTTAGTTTGGGTACCTCCTCAGTATTCACCACTGCTTGGTTTCCCATTAACAACTTAGGTAAAATGCAACATACATTTTGAGTGCTTTCAGAAATATTATCAAAAAACATAAAAAACAGTGCTAAAAATAATAGAAAAATGGCATGACATGACAGCAATCCAATTCTCTTCTTTTGCTGAAACAGATGCACATTTCATGAAAATTTGGGAGCATGAGTATTGAATTAATGATTTTTCAGATTGAATACTTTCAAAGGTCTTTTGATAATAGCTTCACTTTCTTACTTATTTTCTACCATTCATTTTACTCTATTTTTTTCTTGCTAATACAGTAACAAACTGCTCTCTGTGGTCACTACAATAAAGGATTTTTTAAGATAGCAATTTAATTTCATTTGGATATTTCTAGGAGAGAACTGTGCTATAAACACTTACTAACGCATTTTCTTGCCTCCTCATGTCAGACAGCATATTGCAGAGACAACTGTTATATTAAACACTTCTGGAGGACACTTCTCAGTATTTTCTATTACTAGTGCACTGGAAATGGGATACTTTTGTTTTCTTCTACTTGGGAGTGCAATGGACTGGAGAGTTGGAATTGCAATTTTTATGAACAGTTTTGGAGTTTAAAGGTTGAAGATTGATCTAAATACTTTTCTCTTTGAAGGCATAGTATCTATATTCACTATTTCCAAAGTATTTTTATATACATTTTGAGTGAGCTACATTTTGTGTTCAAGTACGTTATTTATTGTCCAAGTGCACAGATTCCTTTTAAATTATACATGACATGCCTGTATGAACCCACGAATTCACAGCAATAGATGGCTCCAAAGTATGTCTCAAAGTTACAGTCGTAAAAAAAACCAAACCAAACCAAACCAGCAAACACAAAAACAAAACAAAACAAAAAAAAACAAACAAAACACACACACAAACAAAAAAAATCACAAAAAAACCACCACCCCAAAAACAACCAACAAAAACGACAAAAAGATTCCTGCACCTGGGAAGGAATAACTCCAGGCACAAGCACAGGCTGGGGACCACATAGCTGCAAATCAACTTGGCAGAAAAGGACCTGAGGGTAGTGGTGGACACCAAGCTGAACATGGGCCAGTGATGTGCCTCTGTGGCAAAGACCACCAGTAGTCTTCTGGGCTACTTTACAAGTGCTGCCAGCAGGTCAGGGTGGGTGATCCTGGAGAAAATCCAGCAAAGGGTCACTAAGGTAATTAAGTGACTGGACTACATTTTGTGTAAGAAGAGGCTATGAGAGCTGAGGCTGTTTAGCCTAAAGAAGGCTCAGGGGATCTCATAAATGTGTATGAATACCTGAAGGGTAGAGAGAATAGGGAGCCAGGCTCTTTTCAGTGGTGCCCAGTCGCAGCCCATGGGCATGCTCTGGAACACGAGGTTCCCTCTCAACATCAGGAAGAACTTTGCTCCTGGGAGGGTGACCACACACTAGCACAGGTTGCCTGAAGTGGTTGTGGAGTCTCCATCCCAGAGGTATTCCAAAACTGTTTGGACATGGTCCTGGGCAATTCCCTCTGGGTGGCCCTGCTTGAGCAGAGGGGTTGGGCTGCACGATTGGCAGAGCTCCCGTCCACCCTCAGCTGGCCCATGATTCTGTGATAATTCATCTTCAGGCTCCAACGCTATCAGCCTCAGTTGCTCCTGCATTGTGTGTACTGCTGTGCAGTTGCAACTCTGTTTGCAGGATGGCCGTGGTATGTAAGAGCCCATTTTTAGCTGTTGGTTTGTAGTTTTCATTTCTCATAACTATACTTGAGTCTGACGTAATGCTGTCTCGCTAGCATCTATATGCCCACTTTAAATATATGGCAGGGGAGAAAAATAAAGGCTTATCTTTTTTTCTAATCAACATTGTCATAATTTCATTTATTTTATGTTAATGGAGTAATTGTTTTCTGAATTTTAATACCATCCATACCAAAATCCCCAAGAGAAATTCAAACTGCAGAAAGACAGAATTCACAACACAAGGAGATTTAATATTCTGAAGAGTACTTCAGAATAACAAACAAACCAAGGGAAGGAGAAAGATGTGGTGGTGTAAAGCATTTTGCAGTAAACACCGTATACATTATAAGCTAATTTATGGCACTTAAAGAACCGAGTTTAAATTAGAATTTATGGCAAAACAAAGCAAAACTTAACAGACAGACAATAAACAAATTTCACAAACAATTAGGAACGCATAATTTCCCATCTTCCAGATCTTGTTAAGAAAACTGTTCTTTATGATTTCTTCCTAACACATACATTATGTTGTCTTACTGAACACACTTTAAATCAAACTCCCATTAAAATCAGACATTAAAGAGAAATGCTGAATTTGTTCTTATCAGTAGACAATTAATAAACAGGAAATATTGTGCCTTTTCATAAATAATAGGTTCATAGTCAAAATTTTAGACATAAAACCAGTAATTTTATCAATTTTATAATCTAATAATGACTTGTATTAAAGTAAAATAAAAATAATGTTTCTTACGAAAAAATAAGATAAAGGAGGTGTGATTATACAGATCCATCTGAGTAAATCTCATTCTAAGAGGTAGCAAGATGCGAAAGCTAATCAGCACTTAGCAAAAAAAAAAGGAAAAAAATGAATAAAATTAAATTAAAATTTAATTTAATTAAAAAAAATTAAAGAATTTTCTTTTCTTTACAGAAGAAAAAGGTTTTAATTTTTCTTTGTTTCATTTTAGATTCAGAGGTCTTCTCGAGAATAGCCTGCAAAACCAGTCATTTTATGTTAATGCTATGTTAATTTTCCAAAACACTCTCTTGTTGACTGTCAGTGGCAAAGGGATTTCTAAATGAAGTTTCAGCATTTTTTAAACAAAAATTTCATCAACAGTTTGAAAAAACCCATAAAAATGCAAACACTAAAAAATATTTTTGGCAAGAATAATTGTCACTTATAAATGCAGGTACTTGTTTAAATCTCTGCCTAAGGAAAAAATTACACTACTATTTTTTTCATTACAGTATTCATAATAATAATTGAATTAATTTTCAAAAGCTGAGTAACTCACAATTCAAAACGATTCTTTCAGAATTGTCATTTAGATATTTTTCTGTAAAAGTAAATTCACTGGTAGCATTATACAAGTTTTTTTAAAAAATAATGAAATCCAGACTTACATTAATCATAATACATATAAAAATAAAACAATACCTGAATGCCATATGTCATATGGTAATAATGGAAGTAGATACTGCAGTCAACCCTTTTCATTATTATTACACTTTCTAAAATAGGGGAGGGAAAGATCTTTGATCAAGTCTGAAATGAATGAAAAAGACACAAGCAATAAATATTTAAACATCTTTTTCAAAGCCTGTTTCTATTTTTTCTTCTCTGAAACTTGCTTAAACAAACAATTAAGTGTTGGAAAGTATCTTAAGACTTCAAGAGTTTGTTATTTCTAAAAGAGGAACTTTATTTCTACAATCAAAAAAAAAAAGAGACGATTTTTATTTGGAAGCCTTTTTGCAGTGTCCAGCTAGGAAAAAAAAATATATTTGCTTACCTGGACATGGCATAAAAACAAGATTAATGTCTTTTTCTTTCTGTTTTGCAAAGACTCATGTGACTTAAAGAGTTTTACAAAAAACATGGCTCAAATTTCACCATTTCTACAGTCTAAAATGTTCATGGCCATCAGGACGGCAAGAGCAAGGAAATGTTCTCAAAACACTTCCATGAAATACTTTTGATTGCAATTATTTCCTATGGAAAGTTCAATGTAGAGAGAAGTTCCTTATGTTTCACTTCTACCTTTTTTAATGATGTAATTGTGAAATTAGATGTAGAAACATCAACAGAGCAGAAAATGGTCAAAATGAATCTACAACTATTAAAGAGTCAGCAGATATTCCATGTTAATAAAAATTTTAATATATTTTTGCGGTGTGTGGAGTTTGGGAATACTCTGAGCCGTTTCGTTCTACTGAGTTTACTAATAGTAGGATTATTGATCCTGTCAAGGAAATAAACTCTGAAATAAAATCACTTCATCAGCTGATGCACTGATGATTAATGCATCTCAGAAGCATTCAATAGAAAGTGGAAGATACTACTACAGTAATTTTTAAAGTACTATTGGTTTTTCTCTAAGTTCCAGCCATTATTTACTTGGTTCCATTAAAAGCTTATCAAAACAAAACAATCTTCATTTTCTAAAAAAACTCAACATTTTTTTACATTGCTAATACTGAAAAAGCAGTATTTAATCTCTGATTTTCAAGAATCAGGCTATCACAAACAAGTTTAGAACAGAACAGTTTCATATTTATAGATGGTTTGGAAATACTTAGGTATTTAAGCAAAGCAGAAAGAACTGAAAATATCAATTCTCATTACCATATTTTCTTTGTGATAATATGAAACATTAAAATTAAATATAGAGTCTGAAAAGAAATTAGAAAATGCTGAATATACAATAGTGCAACTGGATTAATGAAGTAAACAGTTAATATATTTATCCAAAGGTTCACCCATGACACTGAAATATACTACTATATTAATACCATTATTCAGCTTTTATAGAGTAAGTTTTGAAAATAAAAATTTACAGAACTATATATAGAATATAGAATTTGTAGAAAAAATATCAAATTTCATTTTTATTTAGTTTATAATTCAAGGAGAATATATAAACTCGAAATAGCTTTTTATAAACCAAAACAATAAAACCCAGGTACATTCCACTCTTCCCTGAGTGCATATGTCACCATATTTAAATACTGTATAGAAAATAATTGGGAAGAAGATGAACGTGTCAGAAGAATCTGTTTCTGGACCCACAGCTGTGATAAAAATAATAAGCCTTCTATGAGTCCAAATTGCTGGGAAATGTAAGTGGCTCAAATTCCTCTTTTGATCAGTTACCAGACTTGGGTGTCCTCATTTGCCTCCAGCTAATGTGCATCATTTTCAACCTCATAGAATTTCTCGAATGTAATGGGAAGCCTGTCCAGCAAAAGCTCTCACTTCACAGTTTTGTATTTCATTCTATTTCTATTGTTCTGGCCCTCATCATTTCTATATTATCTGACTTTTCTTCAGATTGCCAAGTCTTGTCATTTCCAAATTTGTGAAACACCATCTTTTTAAGCCAAGATCATTTAGTACTGGCTGCAACGTCAACCTCTGAGGAGCTACTCTAGTAATCTTTCTTCAGTTAAAGAACTGCTCTTTAAACATAGATGGTGACACTTTTCCTATTTTTTTCTTCTTAACTTAAATTTTTAACTACAAACTCTATAATCCTTATTCTTCCAACTAGGTCAAACTTAATTCATATAACATTTTAGCAGCCATCTTACCGACACACAGAAATTTTTCTATGATACTCCTTCAAGGAAAGATTCTACAACATGATGTTTGAATGCTATATTGACAAGATATGATACTACTGACAAGATCTTTTATTGCTCTATCACAGGCTCTCTGTAAACACATGCTGTCTCTTAGAACATTTTCTGCTTTTTCCTTTCCTCCTCATTTTCTCCTAAATTGATTTATGCTTGGGTGGTCCATCTTTTGGTATATAGAAGCATGAACTGAGACTTAATTTTTTTTTACTTGAACTCAGTCATCTACATTTTATTTCCAAAACCTCATTCCCATTCACCACCCTTCAGATTCCATGATCATCATCATCTTTGTTAGCTAAATAGATGAACAGAAGCTCCGTTCTCTCACAGAGGCTTTTTACTTTTCTTGCTGAAGGTTTTTGTTACTATTTATTTTACTCTTGCCAATGAGTTCAAATCTGCGTGGCTTCTGGAAATTCAATGTATTCCCCGTACTTTTTAATGCCTTTCCATGGAGTTTCTTATTTTCACTAGCACTTTATATTTTTTGCTTATCAATTTTGATTTCGATCCTCAGATCCTCACTTTGTTATATTATTTTTCCTCTGGTTTTTCAATACTTAAACTGGAGTTTCTACAATTCAGATACGTCTTGTACTCAAAATCATTACCTTAGCAGAGTTGTTCTCATATCCCTAGTTTTATACTGCGAACAGATCAGAGCTGGGTAAAAGCAATCCTCCAAATCACCCCAAAGCAGCTACAGAAAACTCTGAAAACAGCAAAAGAGCACTGAGATGTTTGTCAGATGGACATCCTGAAGATTGGTATTTCTGCAAAAAATTTGTGTCATGAAAAATTACTCCCAAGAAATCAAATCATCAGGGGGGTTTAATGAAGTTTACATGTCTGGGGAGCTTCTAATAGGTTTTAGAAATGTGCAGGGGTTTTGTGGTGCAGAAAAGCAGTCAATCTGTTCTTGAAAGACACCTGCCTTAGGTCCACATGAACAAATGCAAACAGAATTCATTGCTGCCCACAATGAAGCAAATTCCATATCCTTGGCCAAATATATCTAACAAAGGTACCTCAGTTTGGACTGTGGTTGTTCTAGAATGCCAAAATAGAAAAAATGAGACATTCTAGAGTATGATTCGTACCATCTCAAGCCTGAAATGCCTCTACAGGTATCTTTTTCCATTTTCTGCAGAGAAAGCAATCAATTTAGAGGATTTAAGATTTAAATGACTCAAGGTTTGAGCCCTTTCAATATCAACTTTGCTTTCAATATCAAAGTGGTGATAGATATTCATGTTACTCTGTATTTTTCCAAAAATACAAACAATACTAATATACTATTTTCCTGTTCAGAAGGAACCTGCATATTTCACAGCCTGAGTAATGAAACTGTCATGCAACTTAGAAAGCAGTAAAAGCAAGACTCAAAAATAATCATTCTAGTGCTTGAAACATTATTATTTTAAATGTATTGGCAAACAAAATAGAGAGAAAGCGAGAAGAAGGGGAAAAGAGAAAGAAGTTGAGCAGCAACAAAAATAAAAGAATTTTATAAAATTAAGTCTTCATCTGAGCCACCTATTCCTGTAGAATACAGAAGCACAGAGGAAAAGAGCACAATCTCAGAGTGCACAGATGACATTCCTCATTGATCTAGAATACCAAAATGTCTTAAGCAAAATTGCCTTGAAATAATAAAACTAGGGTATCGTTCTCCATATTTTGCAATCTTTTAAAAAATAAAATCTTCAATTAAGTCTTTTAAAACTGAATATGGAATCAAAAATCAAAAGAATGGGTGAGGGGAAAAATTTTTAATAGAGACTATTATACAAATATCAGTTGAAAAATAAAAGAGAATTTAAATATTCATAGCTTCTTATTTGTTCCTGTGTTTCAATTCTTAACATTTTGTCTTATTTTTTGTTTCTTTTAAATAATTTATTTCTAGGGTTTTTTTTCCTTCATGTTCAAAAACAGTTTTAGGAAAAAATTAAAAATTTAATTAAAGAGGAAACATAAGAAGGAATGAAAAGTATATAATGTTACAACATTTTTTTCAGTTAGAAGTTTCATTTAAAATTAATACTTTTTCTCTTTTAGAACTTCCAAGTAAATGCTTCCTCAAAACTCCTCCAGACTCTCTATTTTATTACTTGCTATGTTTTCATACACCATTATTTCTTGATAAAACTTCTGTCACACAGAAGTTTCTAACTGAAGAGATCTCCTCCTAGATAAGAAGATACACATCTTTGTACTGATGTGCATGAAAACAGTTTTCTTAAAACTGATGTTTTGTGAGTTGACCTCTTCACATATAAGCCCCCAAGATATATAAAGCTGTTTTATGAGATTTAGTTTTACTTACACCAAAAATACAAGTGTCTGCTTGCAACACCTGCCGAGTTTAACTATGGTTATCCAGCAGAAAAATACACTTAAATATGCCCAACCCTGTCGTCTGGGATTGCAAAAGGAGACATGTCTGTTCCTTGATTATTATGGTATGTTCTACAAAGTAACGAAATGGATATATCCACATGCCACCAGCTAAATCCCAACTTTACACTTTGATCTTCGCACATTCCTCATACAAGACTTCCTTAAAAGAGTTGAAAGAAAATCAAACAAGTGGTTTCTTTAAGGATCTGCACAGAATGGCAGTATAAGCAATAAAAGCAGTAACAAATGCACTCTTATTACATGTAGTAACTAAAGAAATCACAGTACATTACCTGGCAATGGTGAACCCTGTGAGTTGTGTAGATAAGATATGTAATAATTTTTGGATAAGAAGTAGTATTAAGGGTACATGTAGATTTATAGAAAACCAATCAAAATAGCTTTGGAGACAACATTTAAGCTGCTAGGAAGAAAACTGAAGACCAAGCCCTCCACAGCAGCATTTACTGACATACTTTCAGAATCCCCCATGGCTCCAAAAACAGAAGTAGAGGAACAATATTAATCTAAAATTGAAGAAAAAGTGAAAGGAAAAAAATCTGATTAATTAAGAACAGTAGACATGAGAAATTAAGAGAGCTGTTACAGGAGGAACAAACTGCAGCTGAACTGTAAAGGAACCAGATGGCTGGCACTTCAAACAAGGCTTCAAATAGGTTGTAAAAGAGTTCTTAAGCAGAAGAATGGGGAAAAACTGACAGCCATGAGAAAATATGTACTAGGTATGTAATGTTGAACTGTGGCATGGAGCTACAGAGGTTTAGAGGAGGACTTCTTATGAATGAAATGATAGAGGACAACAATAGTCAAATGGAAAGTGGAAAAAAACCAGATGAAATAGATTAAATTATTACAATAAATAAAAAAAATTCCCAAAGTGCTTCCATGCAACTTTTGAATGCCATGCTCCATGGTTATGACGCTACCTGATTCATCAAAATCTCACCTGGAAAGCAGATTGTTACATTTCTGTATATGACAAGGGTATTAAATCAGGGGATGAAGAAACAAAGAAATTAATGATGGATAGCTTTATAAACAGTAGCCTTACTGTGGTACAGGTCTGGTAGAGAAGTTTGCATATTTTCACTAAAAGGTGATGTTGTTGTATTTATTGAGATATTATGCTGCAGTTTTTTGTTTGCCCAGACCTGTATGCTTCAATAAATTTAGCATAGACCTGAGTAAATAGTTCCATTGCAAGGCAGAGCTGGGGCAAGGCAGCTGCATTAAGAAGGAAATTACTGTTCAAGGAAACAGAATTGGAATTTTGCAGCCTCTTTCAATCTTATCACTGTGTTTTTTATCATAGTCATTCATTATTTGTACTTTAAAATGCCTCCGTATTTTTCATCACAATCACGACAAGTTTTCACAGAGGCTGTAATACACTTCTTTCCTGCTTTCCTGCATGACTAGTTAGTACCTAACAGTAAGACCTTAATTCAGATATTTAAAACTAACTTTTTCAGTTATAGTCTGACTGACTGGGAAAAAACATTCTTGCTTTGGAGCTGGGTTGTCATTGTCCCAGACCGGCGTACCAACGGGAAACAGAGAAGGTCAGATACCTGTTAAAAGAAATATTGAATATGACAGGGAAGTATTTTATGGAATGAGATGAAAACCATGTGATTATTTGAAAGAGGAAGGGGAACTGGGGAGGGTCAGAAAGCAGAAATAAGAAGCTGACAAGGGGAAACTGGACCTGGCAAAATAATACTTAAAAGATTATAGAAGAAGGATAGGACAGTTCTGTATTCACTGCAAATATACATCTCATTAACAGGCAGAAAACAGAGGAAAACACTTTTATCTAAAGTTAGCTTACAGTAGTTCTATCAGCAAAAGCCTTTAGTCCTCACAAAATTTCTTTTCATCATTTGCACAGCCTGGACTATGGGCCAGTGTACCTATGAGAAGATTTATACAGTAATCACATGTCAAGTAAACTAGATGAGGATAGTGATTACTTTTAATGATTTTGCTCAACTGAAGTGACAAGCAAGTTACAAGAAGAGAAGTTTCTAATCAAAACTATCATATATGAAAAACTGGGGTCTCATATTTTATTGAGGAACTTACAGATACAGGATTGGTTTAGGATTCTCTTTAGAGATCCAATTAATTGTTCATTGCTTGGGGGTTTTTTATCCTACAGTTACTTATATTAGCGCAGTGAGGAAGTCCATAGACCAAACTCATGACTCACTGAGAGAAAAAAGAAATGTGCAGAAAAAAGAGGAAGCAGAGGTGTCCCAGCAATGTCCCACTACCAGAACAGCACTTGCTACAATTATCACCAGTTCCAGAGTAGGAATGAGAAAGAAGTGTCTCCATTTTCTCTACTAAGTATGACCTACAAGGAGCTTTGCAAACAAGTTAGGGTGGGTATTTGGCAGCAGAATGCTTAGATCTTCTTCAAAGCTTTCTTCTGTCTGCTCTTAAAGATGAAGCTTATCAGACACAACAAGCATTAAAAAGGCCAAAACACAGCATTAAGGACCTGGTAAGTATGCTGGTTTTAAGCCAACAAACAAGATACATTATTTTTAAGATGTCAGGTTTTGAAAAGTCATTTCAAGAAATGAACACATTAAAGAATTTAGACTGCACAATCTGTTTAGTAAAGTACATTAAGATTGGTTTGGTTTTTTAAAGACAAAATTTAAAAAAAAAATTTTTACAAGGTAATAGCTAACCCATCTTGTAAAGAAATACATAAATGTCTATT
>WAAE01039310.1:0-13126 GCA_013400495.1 Nicator chloris | reverse complement strand
CTAAATTATATTGCTGTTATATGATTTTAATTTGCTCATAATTCTGAAAAAAAAAAATTATCTGGCTCTTTGGAAACTGGGATGAGTTGGGAAGTGGAATCTTTTCCTCCTTGAAAAATCTGAGTAAAATACCATGTACAATAGGAATTTATAGGCAGATCCCAGCTACTGATAGAAAGATAAAGTATACAGTCTTGTTTTTATTCAGCTTCTGTGGGAGAAATATTGGAACAAAAGTATTTTTATCTAGTTTTATTTCTCAAATTCATGTTCAATACAAAGATATAGCACCTTTTTACTCCATTATAAAACCATCTTTTTTCCTTCAGGCCTAGGGCATTAAATATTTTCAGATTCATCACTGCAAAATAAAGCAAGTATATCCTTCATTAAAATTGATTCACACAGTGGCAGAATATAATGTCATTAAATCATCTTTTCACCTACTCTCTTGAGAACGTGTTCTGGTCCTTCCAGGCGGTTTTGTCTCTTTTCCTTGAAATCCGACAGCTTCCTAGAAATCATGTCACTTAAGTGGAACACTTTTGTGCTGTTCAGAAATCTTATTGACTGTAAACTAGAGATGAAAGGGACATAGGAATTAGCAGTCCAGATTGATACAGCCATCATTATACACTTCAGCTAAGTATTGATTATCTATATTATTCCCACATAGGGATTGCTATCTATACAGTGAACTTATTTCCTTCTTAGCTTTCTGTGTTTGGAAGAGAAATGTAAATACTCAAACTAATAGCATGAAAACTCTATTTTCCTGCAACGTACAGAGCAAGGTGTTGGGTTGGGAAAATCTCAGTCATGATCTGGTGACACGATCTATTTTCAGTGCATTCTTACAGAAGCCAAGATTCAAATGAAAGCACATAACAAGAAAGTTCCTTTCATTACTGCCTCAGGTTATACCATGATATAATATCAACTGAATTTTTTTTCTGATAATCCATGACAGTTTTGCCTTGGGCCAGCCTACAGACATGATGAACCTTATGTGCTCTGCACAGTGTGGGCACAACCAGGCACTAGTTGGTTAGTGCCCACACACATGTCCACACTACTAGTTCCCTATGTACCTAATACCCACCCTGGACAAAGGCACTGTTCTCATTTGTTTGTCCCAGTCTGGAGAAAAAAACAAAACAAGACCTTGTAATCTTTCTGCTCTGATTATATAAATAATTCCAATGATTTTGGGATCACATGATTTAAACAACTATGGGAGCTCTAACTTTGAGAGCATCTGACTTTTTGGATATCCAAAAGATCTATGGAATCAATGTGGGTTGCAACATGAATTCAAGTCATTATTATACCTATTATACCTACATAGCTCAAACACTGCCTTAGGTACAAGATTTCTAATGTGGGCACTAGTTTAAATTATTTAGGTCACGTAGAGACAGAAAGTGTGTAAAGGCCAGTTTCAATATAGTGCTAACCTGGACATGTAACTACCGAAAATATATTTGTGCTTATATTAGTAAGGATTGTGGTACAACAGGACCAAATCTGCAGAGCAAAAGTTTTGATGTTGCAGAGCAGCACCCACAAACACTTTGACCATGGTCTGTTTTGGAGTAATTCTCTTCTAGCCCCAAGGACTGAGCATCTATTAGTACTTAGAGCACATTTGGGGCTTTCCCCAAGCTCATCTTTTGGTTTCGTTTCACCCATAAGGCATTTAGTTAATGTGCTCAAAATCACTCTACAATTGATTACAAATGCAGGAAAGGAGGGGCAATCAGAAGATTTGCTTCCAAATTTGTTTCTTACTCCTGAGAAAGAAAATAAAATGGTGATAATGCAGATGTGCCCACCATTGATGTCTATACAGATGAAGACTATTTTTTTCCGTCTTTTGGCCAAACCCTAAAAGTTAGTATCTCGGATGGCCCAGGAAAACGCTCCTTTCCTACTGATGCCCTTGAAAAAACACATTTTCAAAGCTATCTTTGTGTTGTTTCTGATTCATGAGCCTGAGAAGCAAAATCCTGCTCTCACCAAAGTCAACAGAACATTTCCCGCTGATATTCATGCAGCTAGAATATTACCCAAGATTTGTGTGAACATAACACCTCCTTCAGCAATGAAACCTGGAAAGACAAGATCATGAAATGGTGCTTTTTCTATGTGGTAGGTGGCTGGCTGGCTGGCTGAGGACACCCAGGTGCCTCAGTAGGAAGATGATGCAGACTAGCAGAGGCTGTGCTCTTGAGATTTGCCTTAGACTTTAGTGGTAATTCACATTCCGGTTCTCACAGCCAGGGACAGCAAATAACACTGTGTTCAGAATCCCAGTTCCCAGGACTGAATTCAATTCTACTTGGGTATTCAGGCAAGTCACCTCAGCTTTTGCTCCCTTCACTGCCTACCTTGTATCTTGGCGATGTCAGCTGTAAGGCCAACTATGTAAGGTCACTTTCCATGCTTCTGTGGTAGAGCTTTGCACAGCAGGGAGCTCTGAACATGGCTGGTGCTGACCTGAAACAAATATCAGCATCAAAATAGGTTGTTCCATGTGAGAATTGATGTTCCTGCCTCTCCTCTGAGCTTCCTCTGAAGTTTCTCATCTTGCAAGAAATAAAGGATTATTGTCATGGAGGAAAATAACCTGTCACCCAGGAGAATCATGTTTTGTGAGACCTATCTATTCCTTATCAGTGTTGGCACTTAACTTATGTTAACTGAGCACTGATCAATGGTAGTGTAACTTCATGGGAGCTGCCAGTTGCAATACACAATTTTACTTCAAAAGTTTTCTGGAACTGTATTTACTCAATACCTTACTTTTCTTTCCTCTTCTTTTTCTTTAACAGTTCTTATTCACATGTGGGTTTCTGGCAGTTTCAATATGTTAAAACCCATTTAGACAACATTAAACTAGAGAATTCTCCACTGTATAAATTTAATTCCAATTACCCTTATTTCCTTGTTATCTGCTGGTTATAATATGAAATTTGGCATATTAAAGAAGATATAATTTTCTCAACAGCTGTAGAAACTGTGATAATTAAAGGAAAAATTAATCTGTTTTATTTGATGTTTCTTTTAGTATATTGCAAGTATGAGAATTTTCTTTTTGAGGTAAGAAGTCATCAATTCTCATCTGCCCATCTATCTATTTATATACTGCAGCATCACACTTCTCTGAGCACCTTCCCAAAATGAAAATATGGAAATAATCTTTATCTCTTTCTTCTCCCTTCAGCCTGTAGGAGAAATAGATTGCCTGATTTTAAAGTCAACAAGGACCACTAGGTTATTTAGTAGGAGACCCTTGATCAAGCCTTACATCCAGGCATGCCTTTATTGAACACAAGGATGTGATTTCAACTCAGGCAATTAGAGACAGGGAGTCAGTTTTGATATGAAAGCTCCAAGAAATAAAAAATTCACCCCTTCTTTCAGCACCACTCTTCCAGTGCATGCTGTGTGCCTTCCTTCTGGTTGAATCTGCATATTTGACTTCTAGGTGCTAGTTCTTACAATGCCTTTTCCTAGCACATTGTCATTCTCATTAGCAGTGACAATTTTCTCTTCAGAATGGCATGCATGCCATCAAATCAAATGTTGGTGTCCTCTGGACAAACTAAGGAGATTTAAATTTCTGTGTTTTCCATTGTCAGAGAACTTTTTGACCGCAGGTGAGATGCGTGGAATTTCTTAAGTCCTTTTTTAAATTATGAGGTCCAAAACCAGACCCAGAATCTTGTTCTGGCACAATTGGTACAAGCTAAAGTGGCAAAATCCTTTTCCACCTCCAAATACCTGTCCTCTTTTGCACATTCAAAGGCCCTAGGTTTTTGTCATGGCTTTAGGCTGTGGGCCATGGGGAAGTGTTGTGTTGGCATGATTCCTAAAGCACTTGCAGTGTATTTGCAGAGTAATTTGCCCAAATTTAGCCGTGAAGAACAGGTTTCTACTATTCCAGTCACTAATTTCTAGCAAATATTCTAGCAAGCCCAGTTCCCATGGAAGATGTCATATATTGATTCTTACTATGCAGGGCACTTTAATCTCTAGAGGAAAACTACAAAGAAAACTCAGTTCAGGCTAACCTAGCTCTTAAGATACTTGCAGAGATGAGCGCACAGTAAGTTAGTGTGACTAGATTCATGACTGGAACAGATCAACTCACTTTTTAAAAACAAGTGGTGCGAATACCTCCAAAATTATAATTAAAGAAACATTGACTGGCCTTGCAGATATTGGCCTGAGTCTTTCTCCTCCTTTAACTTTCAATCAATATATTGAGTGTACAAATATTTATCTATATAACTACTATTCATTAAAAGCTACTCTACAGTATACTTCTGCAATTAATTAATAGCTGGTTTAAGTAGATATCTTATAATATTATACTAAATAAAGGTTATCAGTCATTCTTACGAGAGTGCAAGTTAGGGAATGTCCTTAAAGATAAGTTTAATTCCACTTAAACAAGATGTATTGTAAACATTCCCTTGTACATTCATTTGACATCCAAGTCTCCAGAGAACTTTTTGTTCTTTTCCTACTTTGCTCTGCACCCATTTTATTTCCCCTCTGGTCATCCATTACAAAGAGGAATTGGGTTGCTGTGCTCAGACACCACTGCTGCAGCACTACCCCGAGCTATCTGTTTCTTCAGTCTAGGTTCAATTCCAGTTGTTTATTGACTTGCTCAGGGTTTCTCAGAACACCTGCTTATGGCCAATTGCAGGCTGACTGCACTGTCAGCTGGAGGTCTGGGTCTGGAAAGGGCAGGAGAAAGCCTCTCCCTGAGAGTAATCAGCCCAGCAACACCACAATTACATTAGATTCCACGGTGAATTCCATGAATAGTTAATAACAGGCTAGATTTTCTTTCCCTAGTTGATGATGAACATAAGCAGAACAGCATATAGAAAAAAAAGCCACATACAAGGATGAAATATTTTTGGTGTCTTAGTTATCACAGCAGAGAAAAAAAAGTATGAAAACTGCATTTACCCTTCTCTGTGTTGCAAATTTGTATGTTGGAAGATTTTCACTGCCCAAAAAATCTTAGTACAAGAGACTATTTTTCACCTAGCAGAAATACCAGTACTGAATGAAACCTAATGCAAACGATGTTAGTATTTTCTTACCATTTGATAACTTATCCTTAAAGGGCTAGGAAAAAATAGTGATTGCAATGCTTAGGCACGCCTAAATTACAGTAAAGGAGATAGAAGTTCCATTTTCTTTTGCCACTGCTGATAAGATCCAAGAGAATTAATCTGTGGAGAGACACATGAATATCGCACCTTCCAAAGACAATCACTTTTACTGAGAAAAGTTGTTATAACAAAAATTTTCTACTTTCGAAGTGTGAAATCTGCCTTCTTCTGCACATATCTGCAAAAGAAAAAAAAATAAAAACACTGAATTACCAGAATGGTTTTACTGATTTAGTATAGCAACATTTGACTTTGGACACTTTGGCACTTCAGAAAAATTTCCGTAATTAATCACGCAATTCTTTTCAGTTGCTAAATCAATGTACAATTCGTTGTACAGCTTGATTGAAACAAGGCACACAGCACTTGTTAGGTCTCACATGCAATTCATTGACATTGAAGGGCCCTCCCAGGTATTTCACTGAGATGTCATATATAACTTCATAGACGCACTTTGAAATCAAGTTTTGATCCCAAAGCAAAAATGAGAAGTCATAAAGAAACCAAGACGTTTTCTGAATGACTATTCAGCCTTTCCTGGAGACTTGGAAACAAATCCTGGAACCTTTTCTTTCAGCAGCTTGATTCCCTGCTGCAAGGTAATGGTATTAAGGTATTAAGGGCAAAGGAACAAATGGGAATAAAACACCCCAATAAAAACGATCCATTTTCAGGAGGACACCATACATTCTTTCCATTTTGTTCCTATTTTTTTTTTTACAGTAGCAAACAGTTTTACTGTTTCAGCATCTGAAGGAGGAGATGCAGTAACCTAGGCTGCTCAGAGGACTAAGGGGACCTCATCTACCAGGTGTGCTGTGACCATTGGCTTGTGCAAAACAAACTGCAAAGCAGTTGTAAAGCTGTTACACTCCTGCTGGTAGTACTGTCCCCTGATTTTGCATTGTCTTTACAGTTTGACTATGCAAAGAGCAGGAAACATCATCAATCAAGTCCTAGTCTTTCTTTCACCACTTTGCACATCTTTACTGTACTAGGAGAAACTTGGCAAACTGTGTTGTGAAAACAAGAAGCCGTTGTGGAGTTGTGGAGGTCCTTTTTCATGAACTACTCTATTCAAATGCTGTATCTTACTGGTATCACCTAAAGGAGCTAAAAATAAATGAAACACTCATTTGAAGAATCTAAACCACATAGATATAAGTCCAGAATCAGCAGTATAAGAAAGTGAGATTTCTTCAAGGATTACATGGACAGTTGAAAGAGAAACATTTAACTATTCTTAACTTTTCATTTAAAGAAAAGAATGAGCTCATTTATGTTAAAATCATGCAACAAAGTTAAGATTTTTATTCTTTTAAAAATATCACTGTATGTGTTAAAGGGTCACTGGCTTTTCTGTCAATGAGTTTGTTTACCAGTAATAATCTATATGTTAAGCTGTCTGAAGTCAGATGAAAACTACTAGTGGCCAGAAAGAACATTTAGACATTTATACCCCTGAAACAAATCAAACTTACATAATAGACTTCGCAAAATAGGATGAAAAAGTAGAGGAACTTTTTACTCATTAACAGAAAAGAAACCACTTCTGACATATAAAAGTGCCATTTCTATGTCGCTTGCTTAAGATGTGTAAACAACAAAGTGATCTTGAAGTGCACACTGTTTCTGGTAGAAATGAAAGCCAAGCAGCCAATCTGAGTCATTTTATGTCTTTCAGATGAATAGCTGTGAGGTACATCCTTTGAGCCAGACAAATGATCTGAGACAGTTCCCAAAACGTATGATTATATATAAGCACCTGCTTGCTGTTATGATGATTCAGTCAAGAACAATTGTGAATGCTTTTATGAGTTCTGCAAAGCTATTAACCTCAGCAGAGTACAAACCGGTCTTTTTCTTAAGTGTCATAGTTCTGAAACCCCTCCAACAACTCTTGTGCATAATATGATGAGCAAGTCTCTGTATATTGGACCACATCGTCTAGAAGGACAAAGTTTCAGACTGATGGGCTACAAGGACAGGGGTGAGCAATGAACCTCTACGTGGATGAAACTGTTAGGAAACTGAAATGGGTCTAAATTCAATGTCAATGAGATCTATGAAAGCTCTTTTCTGGTCCTCTGGGCTATCTGAACTGGTGAGACAGTGCAGTTATGTTCTGGCAGATGTTCCTTTTAATTGCCTCTGGATGTATATTCCGATGTTCAGATTTCTGCTGCCAAGTAGGCAAAGACTGTGCAGCAGGGAGCTCAATTTTAATTTCAGGCTTAGTCATAGGGGCACAAAATGCAGCAAAAGACAGTGAGACTATCATTACTCCAAAAGAAATGTCAAAGAAAGTCTCTCACCTTGCATATTTGTGTAAGGCAATGACAATTAAAAAAATAGGGAATGTAAAAGAGGTGATCCAAGATTAAGCAAATGCTGTTACTGTCTATATCCAAGATGGACTATTAGGAATGCTAAATGTCAGAATGTAATAGCACAAGCTCCTTTTCATTTGTGTCTCTTGTAGAAATCAAAAACAAGAAAAAGAGGAAAGACAATTGTGTGTGGGAACATGAATAATGGACTTAGTGAAGACAGAGATCATGAACTTATCTCAAGCTTAGAGTTTCTTAACAGAAGCCACTCATGGAAATGAAGGTGGCATACGATGGCCCATATTAAAGTGTCATGTGGAAAATATTATGCAGAATGGATAAAATAATATGTATGTACATTTATAATGGATAAAAGCATAATTATGCACACTGTTTGATGACACATTAGTTTCAAAGTCGGTGAGCAGACAGAAAATGAGATATCATCATGAGTACCACTAGTCTGTGTGAATGAGAAGAGTATCTCCCTGAGTAGAACTCTTGAGAATGTGGCAGTGGTGCTATAACCCCTTTCTTATTGAAGAGAAATAGAATCTTTAAGGCCATGAACTTCTGCTCTGTGATCAGTGATCTCCATATTCATTATGCAACTTTTCAGAGTTTCAAAAGTCAAACACATGAATAGGAAGGATTTATACATATATATATTCAGCTATATTTTTCTCCTTTGCAAAAAGTTACAGCTATTAAGGGTACAAACAGCTCTTAATATTCACCTATGTTAGAAAAATTTTCTTGTGTTAGGCCTGTGTCATCAATAGCTATGCATGCAATAAAACTTGAAAAATTATTTTCCCATAAGCCTAATCAAAAAAAGCCCTTGTCTGCAGAACAGCATGTCCTAAGGGGAGAGAGACTTATAATGGGATAACATTTCTATCCAACCTGCTACAGTGCCAGCATGCTGATAAAGGTGGTCAGGGAGGAGCACACTGTCTCCCAGCCACAGTGAGTGAGCAAAGAGTGAATAGCAGAAAGAACAAACACGGCGTCTTCTACTATCATTCCTTTGCCTCTTTGACTTCATGGAAGTGACTGATGCTGGAGCCTGTAAGCCACAGCCTCTTTTTCCTCCTCCCCTTTTCTTACCAATCTTTCCAAAGACTGGTGCAAGAATCACCAAGATCAATGACACTTTTCAAAGGGATTGAGTCAAGCATGCAAAATTCCTGCTGTCAGTCTGCACTTTATAGCTTATATAACCTTGATTGACATATGTGAAGTAGTTTGGTGGGCTGTGATCAACTAGGGATTTGGCTGATTTTGAGTTTCAAGCACAGATGAGGGAATTGGATAAGAAAAGTAATTTTTTTTTCTGCTTATTTGTGCTTTTCATGAATGGAATACCTGTCTTGTTTGTAAAGACTGTTCATATAAAGCTGCATATTTACCATTTCTTCCCTGTTGCATAAGAGACATGGAAGAAAAGTCTTTTATTGCCTGTGTTTTTCCATTTTTCGACTCTGGGGTTTTGCTTGACTACTATATTAACACAGACATTCAACAAATGGGATCCCTCCAGTCAGCAAGAGCTCACACACCAAACCCATGTGCATCAAGCAATGTCTGCTCCAACTGCAACTTGAATAAATATACAAAATCTAGTTTTAATCTTGATAGTTTGTGTTTTGGTGCAGCAAAAATATATTTACACAAAGGTGCATTCGGCTCCCCAAGAGCTGAGGCTTTCTGGAAGGCTTGCTCAGTGTTGAAATTCACCCCACCACCCCCTCATTTATTGGGCTGTGTAGTTAGATTAGTTCCTGCTTGGTGTTGTGCCAGCAAACTGTGCATTTGCTATGCCTTTTGCCATGAAAGTTTACTCCTGCAGGGTAGAAACACTTTCAACCTGAGCTGCTAGCTCATCTGAGGTTTGTACCGTGGAATCACAGAATGTTAAGGCTTGAAAGGGACCTTAAAGATCGTCTAGTCCCAGTTGCCCCTGCCAAGTGTGGGGACACTTTGCACTAGACCAAGTTGCTCAAAGCCCCATCCAGCCTGGCCTGAAGCACTATCAGGGTTGGGGCATCCACAACCTACCTGGGCAACCTGTTTCAGTATGTCACCCCCCTCAGAGTAAAGAATTTCTTCCTGATATTCAACTTAAATTTCCCTTCTTTTAATTTGTGCCCATTACTTCTTTTCCTGTCATGGCAGTTCCTGATGCAGATTCCCTCTCCAGCTTCCTTGTTAGGCCCCCTTCAGATACTGAAAAGTTGTTATGAGGTTTCAGCACAAACTTCCCTTCTCCAGGCTAAACAGCCCAAACTTTCTCAGCCTGTCTTTGTAGGGGACACGTTCCTGTCATCTTATCAACTTCATGGTGCTCCTCTGAACTTCTCCAAAACTTCCCTCTTATGCTGGTGGCACCAAAATTGTACACAGTGCTCCAGGTGGGAGTCCTATAAATCACAAAGAAGAAATAATCCCCCAGATTCACAGAATCACATAATAATTGAGTTTGGAAGGGACTTCTGGAGATAATCTTGTCCAAACACTCTGCTAAAGAAGGTTGAACAGGATTACATCCATGTGGGGTTTGAATATTCCCAGAGAGGAAGATATTGAAGCAGTTGCCCACAATCTCTTCGTGCAGCCTGTTCCAGTGTTTGGTCAACTTCACAGTAAAGATGTTTTTCCTCATATGCAGGTGGAACCTCCTGTGCATCAGTTTCTGTCCTTTGCTTCCTGTCGTGTTACTTGATACCACTGAGTAGGGCCTGGTTCCATCCTGCTGCCACTCTTCCTTCACATACTGAGAGACCTTGTGAGCTCCTCTCTCAGTTGTCCCTTCTCCAGGTTAAACAGGCCCAGCTTCCTCATCCTTTTCTCATAAATGAGGTGCTCTGGTCTCACAATCATCTTTTTAGCCCTCTGCTGGACCACTTCAGAAGTTCCTCATCTTTCCTGACTTGGGCAACCCAGAACTGGACACAGCACTCCTGTTGTGGTCTCTCCAGGGCCGAGTGGAGAAGAAAGATAACCTCCCTTTACCTGCTGACCACGACTTTCACACTGCAATTTTTAATTTGGCACAGCCCAAAACTTTATGCATTCATGCTCTCCTGGTGTCACAACTTCTACTAGGGACTCAAAAGAGCAGTCATATTTTTCTGTAAAGAATGGTAAAAATATCCCAGAATTTAACAAGTGCTAAGAATGATTGGATGTTGTTAGGATCATGCAGAGACTATTTCTTAAATACCATTTGCCAGATGCAAAATGCAAAATGTCTGAAATAATCATAATTTTCATAGGCTGGGAATGCTGTTTCCCACTGAGTAGGAAACACATGTAGGTGTGAAAGGTTGGTGAGGTTCACAACAGCTGATTTTAGCCCTTTATATATATTTGAGTACACAAGCTCTAAATAACCTCAGATTTTATGACCAAGATGTTTTTAGGAGAGAAACATAATTGCAGTTTTTCAATAAAATTTATTTCATATGTACAAGCTCTAACTTTCACTTCTTTTGCTGAATGGTGGGTCATGACTCATTGATGTAATCTCTTCAAAGTCTACCAGTCTGGATGTCTTCCCTAATGATATTGCTTGTTTCGTGCATTCACACAGTGACAGTTGAGAAAAATGCTTATTCTTTGAAAGGTCAGTGTACAGCTTAATCTACATCAGAGCAAACGGTTTCTGCAGATCCTGTTGCTGAAACATAGTTTTTAACCTTTTTACATCTCAGCTTTTCAGTCTTCTTTTCACTTACTGCTCTCTGGACTGACACAGCAGCTATTTGACATTAAAGTTTGAGTCTTCTATCCAAAATTCTAAATTTGGTAAAGTCAGGAGCATATCTGCTCTTCCTTACTCTCAAGAGTATTTTAATGAAAGACCAGTATTACACAGCTCAGCGCTAAAAGGATTAGAGAAATTGCAGCACACAGCACTCCCAACCCTATTTTATGCAGAGAATCAAAGCCAAAAATGGTTTGTTTTGTTTTTTTTTTTTTCATTACAAATAACGTTTGCATCCCGTCATTACTGGACAGAAGCCCAAGAGTTCTATCTATCTACCACCTGCAGAATTGTTTTCCTGCCATTCGCCATCAGGCTCCAGTCAATAAGCAACTCAGGGCAGAACAGAAGTTGCTCAGTGCAGAGTACGCAGTCAGCAGTGAAAGCAATCACATTAACATTCCTCTGCCTTAAGGCCTTTGAAAGAGTATTGTGCTTTTGAGAATGTCTCGTGCTGAATATGCACACACACACCAGAGGAATACACATTCTTGTAAAAGCATACTATTTTGCTGTTGCAAGTTTACTCAAGACAACTAGAGAAATAATTTATGTGGGCCAGACATAGATGTGCAAACAACTAATAAGACAATCAGTAGAAAGGCAGTGAACCACACAGAACCCTACCACATGACTCTACTTGAAATTTATTATGTGAATTAAATAATACAGTTCAAAACCTTTTTACATCACTTTGCTGTTCTCCCTTGATGCAAGAGAATGAATTAGACAGCTGTCACCTTGTCTGTAAATAATGTTCAAAGCTAATTTCTTTGAAGATGTTCCTTTATGTGCATTTCAGTAAGACGAATGTAGATAATTAAATATTAAGATATTTAAATCAGGTTGAATATAGTCAGTAGCTGAAGTAAATTACTACCTTGTACTGAATCTTTATCACAAGAATCTTCTTGTTTTGTTTTGTTTTGTCTTACTCTGTTCAGAAAGAAATACCAGTGAATTGTGATTAGTACTGGATAAGATGTTTAGATGACAGCCTCTTTTTTGTCAAATTTGAAATTTTTTTCTGTGATTTGTGTCTTGCTGGACATGGAATAAGATGAAGAATGTGAGGATCATATTCTCAAGTGAGATTTTATTCTGTGCTCTGTACCTGGAGTATGTTACTGAGCAAAACAGTGGAGTAAAAGCCTGTCTGATGTCAGCGGAAAAAAACAGAAGCAACACTCTCTGTACAAAGAGTAAAACCAAGGAAAAGAATAACCACAAGGCCAGAGAGAAACGTCAGAGAAAGTTTAGTGAGATTTTTAATGCTCATGGAGAAGCAATCAGGGCATTGGTGTTTAATATTCCAATTCTGCATCATCCGTTTCAAAGGGAGCTTTGTCTTTGGGCTTTTCCTGATCCATTAAGACTTGACACACCATGGTTTTGCCTTGGCAGGAGGAGATGCTGAGGTAGCTGCACCAGACCTGAGCCTGTGCTCCCAGTTCTGACAGACCATTAAGCTATATTTTCTGGATTTATTGCTTAGACTGTCAAATATGTTCCCTGACAAGCAATATGAAGCATTAACAGATTAGGAAATGATTCAGCATGAACTCAGGAAAGTAAATATGGTTACTTTTTGCTCCATGAATTTTATTCTATGCACTTGAGCATTCACTACTGAAGTATTTCAGAGACACAAATCACTTGCATCCATAGACAATCAGTGTGACCTGAGTCTAGAGGAAACCAGACATGTCTCACTAACTAAAATAAAATTAATTCATGCTTATTGACATTGACACTAAAATGAAGAGAGGAAGATGGGCATGTGTATAAGCTCTCAATTGAAGAAGAGTTATTGTGCTAGTTTGAAAGCA
>WAAE01039278.1:0-14864 GCA_013400495.1 Nicator chloris | reverse complement strand
TGTTGTTTGGGTTTGGTTTTTTTAATAGAAATTTAATAAAATTAAAGTAATATATATTTTATATGTGTTGCCAAAAAAGACCTGTATTGACTGAAAACTATTAGCTCTTCACTGACCGAAAAATGAAGGAGGATCCTCAAACTTGGTGGAACCTATCTAGTTCTTTTGTTCAACAGAAATTTTTGCTACATTTGCCTTCAAAAGGAATTTAATATTTGGTTCCTTTTTAGTAGACCATCAGAAGCTTTATCACAACATTTAATGTAAGTTTTAATATAAAAAGCCTACCATCAAACAAACCCAAAATGAAACCCAAAGAACTGTCTACAAAATTTAGGCTACAATGTAATCTCAAATTCTGGAGGTCCATCCATTGAACAGCTAGAATCATCATGCTCTGAAGCAAGTTGTGTTGCTTTGTCTCTGCTTGCACACAGCAGCCTTCACTCCAACACATAAGTGAACTCCCATTAGAGATTTTCTGAGATCTGAAAGAGCAGAGCTAGAGAAAATATTATAGTGTTAGAAAAAGTGCAAGTAAAAACTGTAGCAGCCTTTTAAAATTCCTATATATGAGTCCAATAATGGATTTGTTGCATAAGCAAATATATGCAAATGCACAACCAGATAAAATTACAATGAGACATAATTCATTATGGCTTTTGGTCAAGAATATTCTGCAGTGGTGTAGCATTCAGTTCAAACAAACTGAAACACCTGAAAACGACCTCATGGCTTCACAACTGGTCCGTCATAGGGATTAAATGTTGCACACTCAAACTAATATCTCAGAAACTCTTGTAATGCCTAAATATATGTTTCTTGATCATATTTGCAAAATGGTAAATGTTATCAGTGAATCATTGACATTAGATGTTTATTGATTTTGGATATATAATTCGGCTTGTCGCAGTTGAACAAAGCCTGCTTGAATTTTTCAGGTGTTGGGAGGGGAGTTGAGTTTGATGGTTTGGGAGGGGGTGTTTTTTTAGTCTTCATTAATAAAGAGAGAAAGCTTTTATTGTCTTTTCACTTGTTTGGAATAGCATTCCTTTCAGAATACTGTATGAACAATGAAAAAGGCATTGAATGAGGAGGGGAACCTCACATATATATTAGTGGACAGAAGGCATAATGAAAAGATAGAAGAAGACATGAATCATAATGATTCTTCCTCAGGAAATATCTTCCACTAGAGTCTAATCATCCATTTAATGTTATAAGAGATCTTATGGTATGGTGAATGATGTCTAATGAATAGTGATGAGATTCACCTCATTAATGACCTTAGCAGGTAAAACAGATTTTTAAGCAGAATTGTTATCTTGAGAGATTGATTAAATTGATTCAAATTGCAACTGGTTACATACTAATTTGGTATATATTTTCTTGCAAGAAGTGTGGACTGAATGAATTTTCAGAGCTGCAATGACAACAGCAACTAATTTTGATTGTTCTTTGTTCATTTCTTGATAATTGTCTAAAAAAGTGATAGGTCAAGAAGCTTCTTTATGGTGTAAAACTAAAGCCAGAAGTGGTTGGGGTTTATTTAACAGTAATTTTGGGACAGTTTCCTCCCATGTCTTTTCTGCATTTGATATGTCAGAAGTTTTATTTTCTTTGGTCCCATTGCCATAGGATTGTTTGAGATCTGTGTTATGAAAGGATGCTCAGATGTCTCAGATTTTACAAGACTAGATAAAATGACAAAAATATTAACACTTTTCCTAAAAAGTAACTGTTCTTACCCACTCAGGTTCTAAAAATCAAATTAAAACCCAATATATTCTTTTCTGAATACTAGGATTAAAAAAAAAAAAAAAAAAGCTTACATTTTATCCATATTCATCAGATCTCTCATCATTCTCTTTGTTCTGACATTTTTCCTGGCATGAAAATGCAGTATCAAATCCAGGCTTTGTAGCCTTCCCTGTAGTCTTTTGGAGGCTCTTTATGTTCAACAAACTTTTCAGTGCTGGACTGGTACTCAAAAGGTATAATATTTTAATCCTATTATTTTGCCACTCAAAATAGTTTTTCTGGAAAAAAAAAAATAAAGGATACAAAGCCAAGCCTCCTTTACACTAAATATGTCCATTGTTTCAAAGCTGTTCATACACCATAAAGATTGGAAAGCCAATAAATAGCATTTTTTTCCTCTAAAAAACATACAGTCACATTTCAGTAAAATCAATTATTTGAGTGGGTTATGTCCATATTATTTTTTCTCTTTTGATGAATGATAGAAAGTCTATGGTTTAGGAGGACTGATTTCCAAATGAGAAAGAATTAAAGTTGTAAAACATGGTGAAGTTGCCAATAACCTCACTATAAAATATAAACGATTCCTGTTTTGCCTTCAACAGACAGCTGAAAGGATACCTTGGAAATTTAATCTGCAGAAATTCCAGCTAACATACCACTGATTCTGGTCCTGTTGCCAAGAAACAGTTCTCTTCTGTCTCCCTTGGTGCTAATCTCTACTTTTAGCACTGTTCCCTCATTCTCATTAGTCATGCAATGCTTCTTTTAAATGCTAAAGCCAGTGCTGAACATTTTGCCAATTCGTATATCTGGCAATCTTGAAAATGTGCACAGTATCTGTGCACAGCCTGTGCATTGACTACCAGGTTACAGCACGTTGAAACTCAAGTGCACTAATGCATAGATGTTTTTATATGTCTCTACATTTTAAATAACTGTTTAAAAATTAATTTTATTTTGAAATGGAACAGTTTAGCTTTCCAAAGAGAAATGCCAAATTTCAAAAATTGCAGCAACTGAACTTATTCCAGGACAGCTGGAATATTGCCTTTAAGTGTATTTAATTCTGCACAAGATGTAAGCAAGGTAAAAAGTCATTGTCAATTCTGCAACTGAAAATAATTAATTCTATTTTACATTAGGTAAGAGTAACAGTATAGCCTAAATAATATGGTAGATATTTCTGAAATAAAAAATTGTATTTGCTAGTAGATGTAAGTAAAGGTCACGTCAGTAGAGAAAGTGCCTCAACAAGAATCTTCCAAATTAAAAATCCAAAGCAATCAAATACATCAAATGATAAAAAAAAAAGAAAAAAAACCAAACAAACAAACAAAAAAAAAACAAACCCCAAAAAATCCAATTACTAGTCAATTGACTAGGCTGGGTTTAGTTCACTACATTTTACTTATACATGGATCCTCATCCAATAACATCATGGAGAAAAATATCCTATATTTTAAGAGTACAAGTATAAAAGTATAGGTAGAAATGTAAAAACCTTAAGACCAGCATAGTTTTGTATTACAATTAGTAGATTGGAGATGTCAGATTCCTATTTTGAAGTTTAAGACAACAATATATCCTTTAATTTGAACTGAGATGCATTTTAATAGAAATTTTAGTATTTTCAATCAATATTTCATAAATAATTTTATGCACTTATTCAGCTTCTTAGATCACTATTGAAATGTAACCATGCCCACAAAATGAAAATCAGTGCTGCCAATATCAGTTCCATGTGAACCTCATGATGTTCTGTGCTTCTTTTTCAAGTTTTGGTTATTCTCAACTCTGACTTTTAAAAGAATTCATGAGTTCAGAGAAAAGCTTGCTCATGTAAATGCTAGTGGCTGAGAAAGGAAGAAAATACATTATGGTCTCTATTCCAAATCTTTGAAACTGTGTGGAGGATGATAACAAGTACCATACCAATGGTCTAGAGAAGTGTTAAGATTTCACTTCTGACAGTTTTCTAGAACAGAATGCAATAATGATTTTCCTTACTCTCTTCCATGTCTTTTCAAAGAAAAACTGTTCCAGTTGTGAATATTGATCATATTTTTTTTAAACAGACGTCTAAAGACAAAGTGCAAGGACATATTGTGTCCCTTTGTTTTATTTAGGTTTGTAATTACTAAGCATTGTAAATTCTAGAGTCCTTTATCAATGAGCCACAGTTTGTACATTTGTTAGAGTAAAAGCAGGTCTAGAAGGGTTTTTTTTTTGTTTATTACAGTGGTTTTTTTTCAAAATGAAAGACTGATTAAATCCTTAAATAGAGCAAGAGTTGCAATGAAATCTGAGTTGAAACTTAAAGGTGACAAAGAAAAATTAACAGTTCTCCTTTCATTAATTAAGTAATTGAAAGTATTTCATTAGTTGCTAGGCAAATGTATAGTTAGTGCTGCATTTACCACAGATCATTGTTCTGGCTACCATGTCAGCAGCATTAGCCATTTTAACTTGTTCGCTGCCTGCCAAATTTCCCTGCTGTAGCACAATTTAACATCCTGAGAATATTAATTATTCATATGCGTATTTGTCAAAGAATAGCTTTTCAGTTTTTCTTTTGATCTTCCAAAAAAAGTGGATCCATCACATCATTAATGCAAAACAATCTTAGGAACAGCAAAATGGTGATCACTGCTCTGCTGGTGACTGTTCTGCTAGCAGAACACAGATGGCAGGAAATGTTATCCAGTAGCTCTATTTTACTGGATAATTTGAATAAGAGAACAATTCAAGCTGAAATGGAGTTCACGAGATCTGTATTTCAGCTTCCTGCTCAAAACAAGAGATCACACCAGGTTGCTCAGGGTTTTGTCTAGTTGGATTTTGGAAACCTTGAAGGACAGAGACTGCAAGTCCTCTGGGCAGACTTTTCTGTTGCTTGGCTGTCCTCAGGGTGAGAAAGTTTTCCTTATATTCTGAGTAAAACTCATGTTTCAACTTATGTTCATCAATTCATCTTCCTACTATGTACTTCCGAAAGAGCCTGTTTCATCTTCTTGCTTACCTCCTCTCAGCTAGGGACGAGCTGTACTGGGTTGCCCTGAAGCTGTCACTTTCCAGGCTGAACAAACCCATTCCCTCACCTTCTCCTCATAGGTCAGGTCCTCCAGTTAAAACTAGTTTGGCCCTCCACTGGTCTTTCTCCAGTTTGTCAGCATCTTTCTGTACCAGAGGGCCCCAAAACTGAACAGAGTATCCAGATGGAGTGTCATGAATGCTGAACAGAGAGGGATAGTCTCTTCCTTCAATGTCTTGGCTTTGTCACTATGACTGCTTCTTGGGGTGTTGCTGGTCATTTTCACAGCTAGGACACACTTCTTGCTTATAATCAGCTTATGTCTGCCAGGGCTCACAAGTCTTTTCCTGCAGAGATGCCCCTAGTCAGGCCTCACCCTTGCACTGGTGGTTCCTGCCCAGAGACAGTCCTTCATATTTGTCATCTCATTACATGAGACTTTTTTGCCCATTCGTTGTGGAGGCCTGTGGGGCTGCTAGGGGACTTCCTGGGGCTATGCCTTGGAAGAATGTCCCCTGAACTTTAACGTCTCCCATGGACTCCCTGTTTAACTGACATGCTGTCAATCAACCCCAGTACCACACCCCCTGTTGGCCCCTTGGCCATTTTACCTCCAGTTTACCATATATGGTCAGTTTCTAGTAGCTTCTCTGTTTCATGTGCCCCCATTGGTTTGTACCTCTGTTTGTCTATCATCGTTGTTTCCCTGTTGGTCTCTGTAACTACTTTCCCACCCACCCTTTCTGTTGATTGGCTATTACCATTGGCTCCACCCCCTTGTACCCGTATATAGTCCTGGGCCCTCTACCCCTCCCTGTCCTTGTCCCTGGACCCCTTCAGTGAGTGGGCAAAATAAACTACCACTGGATCTCCACACAAGGACCCTTGCTGCCTCCGTTCCTTAGTCAACTGCAGCGTGAGTGTGGCGTGTTTGCTGTTCGCCTGGCGGAGCACCCTCCTCTTGGAGACGCTTCAGGAAGGTTGCAGCAATCCGCCATCTGTCCACGTCACAACAATTCCTGTAGTCTGAGTAGGTCCCTCTGGATGGCAGCTCTTATTTCCTGCATATTGACTCACTCTGCTAAAGTACTATCATCTACAAATTGGTGAAAATATCCTCCATTAGCTCCTCCATATCATTGATAAAGTAGTTAAACAGGTCAGGTCCCAATTTAAACCCCTGCTACACTCCATTTCTTACAGACCTCCACCACTTGTCACAGGTCTCCAGGTAGATTATGATGCATTAACCACAACCTTCTGAGCCCAGACACAGAGCTAGTGCTTAACCAGCTAGATGTCCGCCTATTCAGAGATATTAGAACTCAGTATCAAAAGCCTTTCTGAAGTCAAGTTAGTTAACATTCATTGTCATATATTAGATAATCTACTACATACTCTAAACTAACCTGGGCTCCCTTTCACACAAAACTTGGACTAGATGATCTATCCATTCCTTGAGCAAGCTGAAGCCTTTAATGCCCCACATACATGTTCTGCTACTCTCTCAGTACTTTCAGCTTCACAGCCACTTCAGTTCATGGGCACCACTCTGAAAGCTGTGATTGATTGCCCAATCCAAGCAGCTTTTCCTCTGCCTGTGAAGAGAAGACCCAGATGTGCATTACCTCTCTTAGGTCTCTTTACTACCTGTATTAGTAAATTATCCAAACATCCTCCAGAAGTCTCCACTGAGTTGCTCTTCTAGCAGGTGTCAGAGAGATTCAAGTACTTCAAAAGCATCAATCTGTCATCCCATGACTTCCTTATGTCATGTGTTAAAGAAGCCTTTGCACACTTTCTCACTCTAATCTGATCATGTTATCACCCTCATTGGCCTCTCCTTAATTTATGAACCATGAGCCACTAATGTGGCTTGTTCATCCAACAGAAGAACTGATACACCCAAGTTCTCTTTACTGTAGAGGGAAACCTTTCTTACCTTCTTCCTTGTTTTTCCTGTGAATTTGTTTCCATTCACAGAAGTGCTTCATTTGTACAAGCTGTCCTTAGACATCTCATTTCCTCTAACATTGTAGTTTTGGGACTACTCGTAGAGCTTTTGCTCTTTCTGCATGTTTCTTAGGCTTTATTCATTTTTTGTGCACAGACTTAAGGCTGGTGTCTTATCATCATTTATTTCCTTCGGTGTCTCTACTTGCCATTCCATCCATTGTTACCACATTTAACTGCTTGTTGTATTGACCTTGTGTGAGTAAAACCCTTCTCAGCAGGTTGGTCATCCTACTGGCACAGACACTCCCACTCCACCTAAACAGGTGAATCCTGTCTATTCCCAGCACTACTGGATCCCCATAGAGACAGGAAGTCAGCACACTAAGCATGGATTTCTGTCCCTTGCAAGGAGTTTCCCCACTGCTCTCTCCTGCTGCTTACCCTTGGTGGTTCAAGCTCATAGCTGGCTCTGATACGTGATGAGACGTGACTTTCTGTCCTTTGCCTGCTACCAGGAGAGTAGCTGGCAATGTTCGCTCTGCAGCTTCAAATCTCCAAGGGATGAGATGCCTTCAGTCAGGAGTTAATGGCCTCAGCCTTAGAGCTTGGATTCAATTGAGCAGAAATATCATGCAGCGAGGGTTCCAGCCTTTTCTACCTAAGGCCTCATTGAAGATTCTATCAGTCGTTTACCTTCCCTGGTGCTTCACAGTCTGATCAGGTCCACCCACAGCCCCTTCACATGGGAGCAGCCCCTCAGCCAATACACACATTGTATTATATTGGCCAGGCAAGGACACCCTTGCTGCATCCTCTGCCCCCTGAGAAGGATCATAGACAGTGCCATAGCTGGGGAGGTGCATCCTCCTCCCTTTTGGCCAGCTCTGGGTTCAGGCCTTTGGTGTGACAGGAGGGTTGCTCCAGTCTCATGTGGTGTGGCATCACCATTGCTGAGCTGTTCCATCACCTTCAGTGGTGTTTTTCTTCTCCTCTGGATGAATTCTGCTATTTGCACCCAGAGCTGTGGTCCAAGGTCTGGCAGCTGTATAACTGTCTTCCTGGCATTGCTGGAAGAGGATCTTGATGCTCCCTGACCCATAATCTGAAGTGAGCTAAAGATAAACAACATTATTTCAGTGAAATAAAGGAGACTACAGGCTCTGAGAGATTAGGATCAATATTTTTGGGATGTAGATAAGCTAAAACAGTAGATAACCATTCCTATCCTACTCATTTGCTGCTTACAAGAATTCATCAGCCTAGCCTGAAATAAATATTCATGCCAGGCTATCATTTTTTATAACCTATTAAGCTCTCTGGTATCATTGTTTTTTATACAAAGGGTGTAGAATAAGGGCCCCTATTGAGCTCAAAGACAAATTAAAATGTGTATCACATTATATTTATATTAGAATCTTTTGTACATTTTACCTGAGAGGGACAGCTATCTCTCTACAAGAAGGGTATAATTGCAAGGGATGCATCTCCACACGACTTCCAAGATAGAATAAGGTTTTTTATAGTAAAGAATAAATGACTACATGGTGTGGCAATAGCAAAATATTACTGAGAATTAGACAAATAAAACATGACTTCTGAAGATGAAAGGTAAAAAATGAATAAAGGAATTTACAACAGATAAAGTATGGGAGGCCAGGAAAATAATGACATGTGGTTATTGTGAATAAAATGGTAACTGTAGGAAAAGTGCAAAACTGACAACTAGATACTGAAGTGCTGAGGATATCAGCAACAGATTTTTCTCAATAGATTAGCAACTCCCACACACAGTTTTTCATGGGATAACAATTCAAAAAGGACAGTCAAGCTCCTTCCTTTTCAAAAGGTTAACCTCTAAAAAGAGTCAGAATTTACAAAGCTAAATTACCCTTTTCCTTACAATAGGATCTCAGTAATGTATAAAATAAATTCTTCAGCTTAAAATGGAAGAAAATATATTATAATGCAAAGCATAATGCCTTTGCTTTATTTCAGGGAATCTGTTGTTACCGGTGTTTAAGGGGAACAAAGAGATAATCCAAATTATCATCTCTATTCATATCATACATATATGTCTTCCAGCCAGGAGCAGCCTCAGCCTGTAGATCCCACTGCTGTTCTTAACAGCAGCTAAGAGGCTTTAAGGATTCAGTTGGGTTTTACCCCCAGAAAACACTCATCAAACTCTACCACACACTTTTCAACACCTCACATTTGCACCAAAAATGGAGGAAAATGACCCTCTAGAATGGGAGCTGAAGCTTAAAAAAGAAAACTGGTTCCCTTCACACTCGCTTGCCAAGGCTCAGAGGCACCAGTACACCTATGTCCAAGAGCTCTAGCTGAAATTCACAGCAAAGGCATATTTTTGGACCACCCTAATCCAACCTGTATTTTGTAGTTTCTTTTTAGGTTGTCTGCCTTGTTGCATTTGCATATGCCTCTTGTACCTTCAAGGTGCTCACAGTGTTCACAGTCTTCTTTTCATCCAGTCTTCCATTTCAGAGTCATTTGAATTTCTCTTTTTTTCTTTCCTAGAGACAGAGGGAATAGTCAGGACCAGTCCTTCCCCTTTCCACAGATATCTTAAGATAAGCTGTGTCTGAAAGTCTGACCTTGATTTTCATCACGTGGAGGCAGTCTTGTATTTTCCATGAGTATTTCGGTGTTAGGTGTCAGCTTGTGATCTTGATGACCTGCTGCGTTAAGCATTGTCTCCTGCTGCCATTCTTAACCATGCTTCCCTTTTTCTCTTGCTTCTACACCCAGGCATACTCTTTCAATCTCCACACACAGTAGATTTTACATTTTTATTACAATTCTGTGAATCACACAAAAAATATGTTTGATAAAAGTAAGTTGCTGATAGAGCCCCTTACTGTAGATAAAATTGACAAAATGCATGTGAACAGAAACAGAAATAAAATTAAAATCTACAAGAAAGCAGGACCTGCAGTTTTTCCAAATCCTCTCCCATTTTTTTACTGAAGGGTTGATTTGAAAACAATTTTCAAACAGAGAATAAATGCAGTGGAAGTTAATAATATGTGAGATTTGAGCATATGAAAAAATGAGATAGACTTACATGGCTTCAAATAATCATGAAAAAATGTTGCTAAATACTATGGCTGATGATGCAAAGTGCTTCTGGGGATGCAGGCAGGCCACCATTTCCAGTCTTTCCAGTACTGAAATATGAAGTCCATACATGACAATCTTGGCAGATCTCACCATAAAAGAAAGCATTTATCAGTACAGTGATTTTTTGTTCATTTAAGATTATCAGCAAAAGAAATTCCACATTAAGAGCCAAAATTATGATACAGTTTGACATTTGAGGCTGTGTTGAAACAGAATGACAACAAATGGTTGATTTGCTAGGCCGTAGTGGCCAGCAGACACTTTTAATTTTATACCAGGTCAAAGTTACTATGAACAGTGTCTCAAGCCTGAGATCAATATTTGGTAAAAATATAAATGTATTTTATGAAGCTTCATGAAGGACATGTTGCAAAACCTAAATGTTAATAGACATTGGCTAGCACAATCTGAAATTCTTCCCTACTCTGCTTTTTCCCCTAATTCTAAACCACAAGACTTTTCCTATGATGGTGGTATTGAACTTGATGATGTGTGATGAGTCCTTGGACCTAACTACTCTTTCCTTTGGTTTCATTAGATTTTAGCTCTAAAAGAATTTTAGAGATTTTTTTTTCTAAAAGCAAAGCAAAAAAAAAAAAGTTACTCTCTTACATGTAGTAAAGCTTTTGTTCATTGTCAGAAAGGAACCATGAAACTGAACACTGACCTAAGAAGCAGCTGCTGTACTTCTCAGTGATATGACAGTGGTTCTGTTCTGCATGCAGCCATATGAATTACCTTTTACTGCTGGTTACCATGCCGTGTTAGCTTTTCATGTGCAGCATCATAAGGCTGTAGCATCTGGTATTTGTCTCTTGCACAGAGCCAAAGCCAAGAACAAACTGTGGCTTATAGGTATGTTCCTTTTAACCTTGAACAGGTTCTGTTACCATGAATTGCAAGAGCGTAGTCAGAAGATGCATTTCACAGCTAGAAGTCTCTGAGAACACGGTGAAGGGGTTTCACCTGACATCTGTTTTCTGGATACTGACTGTCACAGATACTGCTGTCACTCGGCTGTTTCCTTCATCTTGCAGGGGATTTCAGGGAGACAGTAGAAATGACAGAAGGAAGCAGCTGGAGTCTAGTTAAGTTTAAACAGAGTCAGCAGCATCTGTTAGAATACCTTTGGAACAAAGGTTTCATTTCTAGCTCAAACTCCACAAAACTTCACAAGCTGAGTTGCTTTTAGACATGGTTGTAAGAAAATGTAACATTTAATTCAAGGTCACACTGAGGAGAATGGATGAAGTCAAACTTTCAGAGACCAGTTCCTAATACTTCTTTACAAGTGATTAACTTAATTGCTAGATAAAGTCTGTTTCTAGAAATTCAAAAGAGTGTTACAGGATTTGACTGGTAGTATTTATTTAAAATGTACAAAAAGAAATTCCTTTCTAAGAGAAGAAGCAGAATTATAGTAGAGCATATTCTCCTTGTTCCAAATGTATCAACAATCAACCATAAAACTTTGGCCCCGAGACTATTCAATCTTCTGAACAGAGTATCAAAAATATGTGTAATAACTGGGAAGAATTAAGTAAATCAGAGGTATTAAACAGTGACAGAATAATGGTGCCATTAAAATAAGAGAGGCCAAAGAAGGAAAAATTGTCTCCAGGATTATTGCTTTAGTCAGGTTAGTACTTAACACCCTTTGAGATTCATATTACAAAAACTGATCTCAGAATTAGATTTTGATAGCCTTTTCTAAAGAGTATTCCCTTCTTTAAAGCTTAGAAAAGGTTGTTGAACTTCTCTGTTCAAACACAGAAAACACCCAAGCTCAGCCCCACTCTTAATGTATGAGGATTCATAACTTCATCTTCCCCACTCAGTGAACAGCATTTTGGTTAACATGTAGCCATAGCCTACAAACAGTTTTCTCCCTTTCTCTGAAATTCTTGGAATGCTGATTGCACTAGTCTTTTTAGTGAAAGCAAAAAGAAAAAAAAACAAAACAAAACACAAAACTCCCCCCACAAAACAAAACAAAATCAACAAGGAAGAGAAGGAAGTGCACTGATTCCCACTGCCAAGACCTTCCATATTTGAATGGTGAACAAGGCTACGCAAGCATTCAGAAAGGCTTTCTGCTAAAAGCTCTGGAAATAAAATGTTTATGGGATAAGACAAAGGCTTTAAAGTAGTTTCTTAGATTCAGGCAATGATCAGAAAAGTCAGGTTACTTACCTTTATCTGCTTTATTTTCCCAAATTTAAAAAGGAATTGTCAATACTTTCAACCTCATATGGCCTTTTCCAAAATATACACCTTAAAGCTGATGAGGGGGAGTACAAATACAAAGCAGTGGGAACCATGTAATTTCACACAGTGAAGGTCTCCCATTCCCTTTCTTGCCTTCACACTTTTGGTACCCTTCCTCAAACCTTGAACTGATCATGATGATTCAGTCTGTGTACACCTAATTGATCATCCAGATACTCAATCAGAGCACTATGTAAAAAGGTTGTATTGTCAGCCTGCTTTTTCTTAGTTCTTATTATGCCAGTGGCAGGACTTTTTTGGGTTTTTTTCTGTTTGCTTCTCTTTTCTGCAATTTTATTTGAATACTTTTTTATTTTCCCATTCTATTATAATAATTCATCCAGTAAAGCGTATTACAACTATCCTCTCTCTTTTAACTCTAGCATTTCTACATGTAGGAAAAATACCTTATCTATCAGAGGATAAAACTATAGCAAGTGTATTATCTTTTATGAGTTACTGTATATGAGCTTATCAGAAGGAAAGGCTTTAAAGTGTGCAAGCTTATGAAATTCTAAGCAAAAAGGTATTCTAACTCATCACAATTTTGAGCAATCTTACCTATGAACTAACAATGAATACATAAAATGTCAACCCACAGGGTAACTCCTTCAAGGTTATAAGCACTTGAAACTTACAGCCAATGAACACCTTTGCAACCATAGTCGCCATGACAGAGCAAATACACTGATTGAATTCTACTGCATCTCACAATCAGAAATGTGGAGAAAAGACATGGAATAGTTGCTAAAATAATAAGCTGTAACATCTAAAACTAGCAGACAAGCTGTACTGAAGCAGAACAAAGAAAACACACAAAAGAAGATTAACTTGTGTGTCCCAGAGTTATCACAGCTCCCACCTAAGTACCCGCATCTTAAAAACATAACTTACACTGTAAAATACTTTAAGGTCTGTTTATGGTACATTTCAGCTGTGAATTATTCCTGTGCAACTGACACTGACTGGGTGATGTGTATGTACAATATGTTCAGCAAACAAAAATATAAATAGGAGGAAAAAAATTCAGAAAACATGGAAGAAATGTTATGTCAGGTAACACTACTGACTTTTTCCTGTAGCAATATGTTCTAACTTACTATACCTGTAAATTACCAGTAATGGATAGAATGGCAGTGTAAGCAAGATGGAGAAAAGAGTGTTTTTATAACGTTGACAATAAAGTTTAGAGGAGGGTTGCATAACAGCATCAATGCCATGGAAATATTATAGTTACAAACACACCTAGAAAATAGGTTTTATTTATGAGACAAGCAAAAATTATATTTGTTCCTATATTAATTTATTAACTTTTGAATTCATATGTTATATCATAAAAGTCAGTCATCAGGTTTTTTTTTATTTTGGTGAATAGAGATGGTCAGCTTTGAGCAATAATTGTAAATCTGTTTGCCATGCTATTTATAGCCACCAGTGGAACAAAGCAGACTTTAAATGACTACAATAACTTCAAAACTCAGTCCTGAACTTTAAATTTTTGAAAGCATCAACATATATTCAAAAGCATATTTGTCTCTGAATGGATATTTACCTTTCAATGTGGATTTGCTTTCCATGCTGATTTGTTACAAACATTTCATTGATTGAAAAAAACAGTTTTTTGTGACAAACAATAATATAGCAGTCATTTTGGATCATGCAAGAGAAGGTGTATGTAAGGTCTTTTCCACTGAGAAAGAAATAATTAATCTAAATAATTTATTATATTTGGCTTATGTGGCAAGGTTTTGGTAGCAGGAGGGTGGGAAGGATTGCAGAGGTGGCATCTGAGAGAAGATATCAGAAGCTGTTCCCATGTTGGACACTTCTATACTGTAGTTCCAGCAGAGTCCAAGAGGCACCTGCCTCTGGTCAAAGCTGAGCCAGCCAATGACAGTGGTCCCACCTCAGTGACAGCAAATTTAAGAAAGGGTAAAAAATGCTGTGCAACAGCAGCTGGGAAAGAGGATTGAGAATATGTGACAGAAACAAGTCTGCAGGACCAAGACTGTGGTGAGACAGGCTGTCCTCTTGCAGCCCCATGGTGGAGCAGGTGTCCACTCTGTGGGCCTTTGGGGATCCACTGAGGGAGCAGGTGGATATGCCCTGAGGAAAGCCACAGATTGTGGAGAGCCCATGCAGGAGAAGACTCCTGGCAGGATCAGTGGTCCCATGGGGACCCACGCTGGAGTAGTCTGCTCCTGAAGGACTGCACCACATGGAAAGGACCCATCCCAGAGCAGTTCTTGTAGAATTGGAGCCTTGGGAAAGACGCACTTTGGAGCCCTTCATGAAGGATTGTATCCCATGGGTGGGAATTCACACTAGAGCTGCAGAACTGTGTGTGAGGAGGGAGGAGTGGGAAAGACAATGCTTCGTGAAATGACCAAAAATCCTATTTCCCATGCACCTGCACTGCTCAGGAGAAGGAGGCAGAAGAGTTAGAAGTGAAACTGAACCTCGTAAGAAGGGAGGGGCACAGTGAAAGTGTTTTTAATTTTGTTTTATTTCTCACTATCTCACTCTGTTACAATTAATTGGCAATAAAGTAAAATATTTTCTCCAAGGTGAGTCTGTTTTCTGTGATTTGCAAGTGGTTTCCCTGTCCTTTTTTTGACCCATGATTTTTCAGTGTGTTTTCTCTCCTGTCCTCTTGGTTGAAAGGGAATAGTACATCAGCATGGTGGGCACCTGGCAGCCAGCC
>WAAE01039249.1:0-11589 GCA_013400495.1 Nicator chloris | reverse complement strand
CTTGGGAATCACAAATCCGAGATGGGACAGTATAGTTGGGTAAAGGTGCAGGCAGTTTGTAGAATATGTTGTCTTAGCTGCTGTCTAATCACTGAAGCTACAGGATGCAGCAAATATTTTAAAATGCTGCTGAAAAATGGAGAAGAGAGGTACATGAAGACCCTGATTCATACTAAGAGTTCTGTAACAGGGTATTTCACAGAGATAATGTCATGATTTTGAGTTCAGAGGAGGCAGAGAAGTTGTATCAATACATTAAAAGAAAACCTTCTCAATACCGGCTATTTCACTGATGAAACTTTGCTTAGTGTGGTTTTTCCTTTGAATATTATCTATGCTGTTATTTTGCTTTTGCCACATATGGCACAGGGGAAAGCTATTTGGCTGCTGAGACACAGCATACTACACAGTTGTGTCTATTTCTTATTAATTTCCCTAAGCTGAAGGATCTGACATCAATTTCAAAAGATGCGACTGAATTCTACTTGGTAACATTTAAATAAACAGATACACGCTATTCACAGGTTTAATAAATGTGATTGACATTGATAAGTATGGAGCCTATTCCACTTGTATGATGCAGATTTAAATACAGAAACAGCCACACACAAGCAATATAAAACAAGGAATTAATTCACCACCTCCCTTGGTCAGGCAGGTGTTCAGCACTTCCTTAGAAAAGCACAGTTCCATCACAGGTAATGGTGACTTGGGAAGACAAGCACCATCATTCTGAACATCTTCTCTGCCTTCTCCTTCCCTCACCTTTATATGCTGAGCATGGTGCCATCTGGTCTAGAACATTTCTTTGGTCTGTTGGGGTAAGCTGCCCTGGCTGCGTGCCTTCCCAGCTTCCTGTGTATCTCCAGCCTGATGGGGTAGTGTGAGGAGCCGAAAAGGCCTTGGCTGTGTTTTAGCTATGTCTAAAACAGCTAAAACATCCCTGTATTATCAACACTGTGTTCAGAATAAATCTGAAACATAGCCCCGTACCAGCTACTATGAAGAAAGTTAACTCTATCCCAGCCAAAACCAGCACTCTTTTTAATTTGGTTCATGCAACTTTACATCCATTTCATCCTTTCTTCTGCTGGAGTCTCAGGGTAGGTAGATGAAGTAATATGGACTAGGTCAGCTGCCACTGTTGTTCACCAGGTACTTTGACAGTCACTGTAATTTACTGCCATAAATACTACCAAAAAATAGGTGAAGAAGGGCAGTGGCTACCTCTGTGATCCTGCTCTGATTTGGGCAGTGCACTTTTCAACTGCAACTGAAAATTTAGGACAATTAGTATTGTACGTTTTTGAGAATGTCAGGTATGCGTGATGAATTATAGCAGGTCTTCCTGGGTAATAGAAGTTTACAGTCAGGAATACAGATGCCTAAGCTTAGGCTCTTAAATCTGTTTTCAAGCACCTAAAGATGTGGCCTGGTTTTCAAGATTTGAGCATTTTACAGCTCTCGGCAATTTCAGCACTTCTGAGAATGAAGACGATTCTGTAGATGCTTAAATATGGATTTTGGAGTGCCTAACTTTGGACATCTATTTTTGAAAATGTTGGCCTACATTTGTGGAGAAAAATCTTAATCTTTAAAAGATTCCTATAAGGCTCTCCTTGTGCAGGTGCATGTGCAGATACACGTGTGCATGGATAAGTACTTGGCACCAGGAGTTCTCATTGCTAGTCCTAGCTGGGCTGTGCTGGGTGTTAACTCAGTCCTCCCCAGCAGTCCCCTTCCCCAGCTAAATCGACAGCTACAATCTGTAGCTGTCCTCACTGGATGTGGCATCCTTTGTGCTTCTGGCTTTTGTTGTCAGTAATGCTAGAACCCATACACGCCTGTTATGTCTGCAGATAAGTAATGAAAGAATTAGAGTCAGGAAATGGTAATGTCATTTGTAGTAAGTGTTCATTAGCTTATGCTTAACTAATGTTGCTGTTAAGAATCTTGCTTGCAAAGTCCATTGAACACCCAAATAGTTTGCTAGCTGTTTATTTACTGTACTGTCATGAGGAATTCATTATACTCAAACATGCAAAGCAGCCCTGTCTTGAGGCAGCATCCATTCAATTGAAAGGTCTGTCAGGAAGAAAATGGGATGGAGTTGTGTCTTTTAAATCAAGATCCCCTCACTAAAATCTTACAGTAAGTGTCCCATGACTTTTGAAGAGATGATTTATATAACTGGGAATTGCATCCTGTGAGGAACCTTTTGAGAGGAAGAATAAGGGATCCTCTGTTTTTCAGAGTTGTGTCTGTTGAAAGCTTAGTTGAACTTTTGAGACTATGTGTTTGGGTTCTGATACTACTGGAACTGTTCTGAGTGACAGATTACCTGTGGGTCAAATTGTCAACATTTTTCCAAGATTAAAAAATACTTGGAATTTTCTTTTTAAATTCCTGTCCTCCTGGGAACAGCCTTTCTACAATTTGCCTTTAAAAGAAATAGATGGTAAAGTTTCTACAACATCAGTCTCTTTCTGAAATAGAAACTACCGTGATTTTTCCAACTCAAAGGGGCTGTTTGTAACCCCAGAAAATATGCACGCTTTTTAACAAGGCAGTATTTTTAAATCTATGGTGTTCCCTGATGACATAGCTCTGCAAGTACCTAAGTGCCTGTAATGCCTTGGGAGCAATCTCATTCTTCATTCTGTCCCCTCGCAGCTTTTCTTAGAAGTCAGGGGTTTTACCAGATGTGACTGTTCTTATTTCTTATATTCATGTATATTGATAATAAGATAATGTCTACGAAGATAGATTAAAAAAAATTAAAATCTATAACATATACAGCATATTCCTGTCCATGTAGAAAAATGACCTGTAACAGTTCCCTTGGACTTCTATCCCTAACTAAAGCAACATACACTCCGATGTGTATCCATTGCTGTTACTCCTTGTGCTCTGAACTCCTTCTTCCTCGTTGTTGGTGGCCCTTTGTTGCATTGTTGCTGCAAACCTTTTATTTGAAGAGGAGGAGGAGGAGGGAGAGTAGTGCATGACTGTACCCATGTGCAACACTGGTGTTTAGATGGAACTTTGACTGCAGCATTGTTTTCACCTTTCATGGGGGAGTATCCTAGGTTTCTTCCATTTGCCTGAGGTTTTGGCATGGCATCCTCTTAAATCAAGCTTGAAGGGAAATTGATTGAAAAGAAAACATCATTATGGGAAAACAATTTATTCCTTTCCCCTTGACAGAAGGCAGAGTTTTGTCTGTACTGTGGAATAAATATTATTTGCCTGTTTGCTTTAAGAAGTGGAAGCTACTCATTTCCCTACGATGGCTTTGATCATTATTTGAAATGGGATTTTTCTTCTACTCTGTGCAGTCATTTGATGTCAAGAGCACATAGTAAGGATCAGATACTCCATGCCCTGCTGAATCCCTACCTTTTATTTTCTCTTGTGTGAGCACTCACACAAATGTGCCTCCATTAATGTACATCACTACACAGGGGAAGACCTTTTTTGCTGCTTGATTCCTTTTTATTTGCCCTTAACTGAACCAACAATTTCTGATGCAGTGGTGTCAAAGGAAATGTAAACTTGTCTCCTGGTGTCCTTTAGTGCCCACTACTTCATTTGACTCCTGGAGTGTCCATATTTGGGCAGACAGGGCCCAGTACTGTTAGTGTTCCTCAACCATAATTACTTCTACGTCTCTGGGTTGCCTTTTAATTTTTATAGGGTTAAGACCTTGTGCTGAGGCTGTTGGTTGCTGTAGAAAAATTGCTCCATTGAAGGACAGTTCTGGGGAAATGCTGCCATTGAGAACCTAAAACGTTCTTTCTGTCATGCTCGCAGTCAAGAAGCAACCATGTCAGATTTATATTTTATCTCTGATTGTCTGAGCACTCATACAGGGCTTTGGAACCTAGATACTACCAAGTAGTGCTTGACAAAAGGATTAAGTGCAGTCTTCACAGCTCTACAATTTTTTACATAACAGTCCATTGTGATCGGGTCAAGAACCCTAGAAAGGAGAAAAAGAAATGGAAAAAAATATGACAGTTTTGAGCCAGTCAGGCACCTGATTTGCCTGGCTGCTGTCTCTAGGGGTGGGGAAAGGGAAAGGGCTCTGGAAGACTGAGAGTAGATGCAGGACCTGAGGAGTGTGACAAGGAGAGACTGCTCTCTTCAAGGAGAAGCTTTGCGAGTGGCAACAAGACTTGTCTGTCAGGGGCAGGAGGATAAAGTTGAGTGCTAGGCTGAAAAGCCAGGCGTCCTTTATCAGGATGGGGTAATAATTTGCCCTCTCATCTGCAGGCTTCACATAAGATTCAGCTGCCTGGAACTTGGAAATACTTGCAGGTAGGAAGGAAACGCTGTCAACATCATCTTCATTCTGTGGAAAGGTTTTGGATGAACTAGTATACTCAGAGCCCCAGTAGATCTCACAGTGCTGAATGCCCATTTATTAATAGTTCTGCAAGTCCAGTGGATTCTCCTGCTAACATTTTCCTCCATGTGTTTGTCTGAGTAGTGACTCTGTAGGCTGTGTATCCTGGACTGTTCCTACTGGGTGTCTGTGCTGTCATTCTCCTAACTGTTTGCAGAGTATCACTGGTAATTTCTATGTAAATTTGCTCAGGCTAGCAATTGAACAGCTTTCTGTTGACAAATGAAGGAACATCTTAATGGCAGAGAGGCTGCTTAAGTCTCTTTGGAGGGAACTGAAGTGGCATCTTGAAGGTCATGAGAAGATCCAGTTACTGTAATGTGGCTAAAGGGAGCCCTCTCTGGAATGTCCTGCTTGACTTGATGCTGCTGCTTCTAAATGAAGTTTCCACTCTGACAGCCTTGCAAGATGGTCACGAGGGTGAACCTTTCAGACTGCCTTGGTGCTTTAAAATGGTGATGAGTTTCAACTGGAGGGGGAAAACGCATAGATAGAAATGGATGGAGTTTGAACTTTTTGCTTCCTGAACCTAATTCAGGGAGAAGTGCTGGGAGGGCTCATTGTAAACAGAAGTTTCCCGTGGAAGGTGAGTGATTTCCCCTGTAACCTTGAGCCCTGAATCTTATTTGAGCACACAGATTGAATGACTTGGTTCAAGTATGAAATTGCACTAGGAAAGATATATACATATATGTACTTGTGACAGTACTCTTCTGCATAATCTCTAGGTTTTGCACATCATCTGACAGTAGTATCCATATCCTTGTCTCCTATTTATTTTGGGGAGAAAATTTGGATTATTTTTATTTGCTCCTTGTGAATTGGATTTGGTTTTGTCTTCCTTTGCTCTTGGATGTACCTACTTGAGCTATCTTTAGAACAATTGCAAAAAACCATCCGTGGTTGAAGTTATAAAGGTCTCTACAGTAGATTGAGGGCTGAGTGAGCTAGAGGTCAAGTAAAGAAGCAGAACATTGTTTTAAATATGTTGGAAGATGGAAGTTTATAAGTTAGATCTGAATTTTTCATTTTTCTTCTTTGTCCCAATGTAGATGGCTTTCTTGCACTTGTGCTCTCCTGCAAGGCAGCTACTAGGTACTCAGGCATTACCACAGATATAGATAGCTATAATAAATTGCCCAGAAAACTATTTTGTATTTTTCTTCTCCCAATGCCATGATCATGAATGAATAGATGAGAGAAAAATTTACCCTTCCTACTTGTTTATTGGGTCTGTTTTTGATCACTCTCAGATTTCTCTAAGTATCCTGTCCCAATGTCCCAATGCAGTCTATGTTGTATGTATATATTGAGTGTATATGACAGCATGACTGTGAGGAACTTTCAGTCAAATATAAGAAAACAGAAAAAAGAGTAGAGAAAATAGAAAAAAAAGGAGAGCCAGAAAAACTGTGATTAGTACCGATACAGAAATAAATAACATGAACAAATGGAAAGTTTGAAATGAATTGTACTTATTTATTACATGCTTGATAAAACAAGATAATGAATCTGAATCTTGTACAGACCCCCAAACAGGCATACAAATGAAATAGGAGCATTTTGTAACCACCAAATTAAACTAAAAAAACACATTTACTGCTGAAAAAAATTAGAAAAACACTCAGCATCTTCCCATCTAGAAAACCTACCCCAACACATAAATGAAAAAAAAACGGATAGGAGAGAGACAAAGTCAGTATTTCTGCCCAGTATTCTCACTTAACAAGCTGCCCAAATTCAGCCACAGTCTCAGCTTTGCAGTCAGTGACACTGATGTGGCACTGTGCTTCTGGGATATGTTTAACTCATTAGTAGAAATATGCAACACAACAGAGCAAATATATTCTTGAAAATATATGATACGGGTAGGAGAAAATCAGAACTTAGCCACATGATGATGATGATGATGATGATGATGATTTTCCTTTATTACATGTAAATTTTTTTCAGTGGTTTTGTTTTGTCTGGTTTGGATTTTTTTCTTCTAATGCACACAATCCTGAGATTTGAAATGCTGAGATTCCAAAAACAAAAGGAAAATTCTTACTGCATCTGGCATAGAGCTAGAACAGGGAATTCATGTTCTGTATGAGTGAAAACAATTTGCTTTTCAGAATATTGAGACTGCAGAAGAAGGCACATAGAATAATTATAATAAAAGGAATAATTTTAGATAGTCCAGTAATAGTTTTAATTGCAAATGAAAGACTCAAGTAAAGCACAGTAGAAAGGGTAAACAGGGGGAAAATACAAATGGAAATATTTTGGTCATTAGGGAAATGAAGCTGTGAGGCAAAAAGAGGCAGAGAGAAGACAGAGAGCAAATGATGGTTCACAGTCCCAGTGTTGGGCACCATGCACTGATTTCTTCCATGGTGGTAGGAGCAGCCAGGACAGTTCAAGGAAGCAGGTGCTTGTTAGTGGTAGCTTGCTGGGACTGGTAGCACAGAGTAACCCCTCTGACACCTTTGCCTGTGCTAGAAGGAGAGGAATTGGATGCTGGGGTGCCTTGCACTCCCTGGACTGCAGGTTTCTACCACTGAATGCTTTGTGGTGGCCGAGCAGCCTGGCTTTGGCTGCAGCTCCAGAGCCTGTGAGGGGTGGTCTTAGACACCTACCCTTCAGCCAGGGATTACTGCTGCTATTGTTGCTCCAATGCCCACATAAAACGGGAAGGGACAAGGGTGGTGTCCTCAAGGTCCTATGCTGACAGCATTCCCAGTCTACTTTATTTTGGCTGTAAAATTTCAATTTTGGCAGTTAAGCTGAGAAATCATGGGCTGGGTTTAGCAGGGAAGAGGGGAGGACTGTAAATGAATTTTGCTGCAGCCACGTGGCACAAGATGTTCACTTGAGGAGAAAAAAACAGATAATTTATTTTCCAACTTTTAAAAACTTCTATCCTTTTGCAGCTGCCCTTTTTCCATTTCTGCCCTCCTGTCTCAACTTCTTCTTGTTACGTCTCGTCTCCCTTTTCTCCCATTTTATGTCTTCAATTTTTTTTTACCTTCAATTTTTTTCCTCTTCAGTATACTGCTCTTTTCTTCTCCCACTTCCTTCCCCCAGTTCCCTTCCTCTTCTGCTAAATACAGTAAGTGGTATTTTTAACATTTTTCGGCACTGACTGTCTGGACTGTAAAGACTGAGGATTCACTGGCAGTAGGTAATCATGTACTAAATTGCAAGTTAGCCTGCAGGTAGCTATTGCGTTGATGGAGCTTGGATCTGGCACAGGTTGACTAGTAAGAAACAGTCATTTTCTCTATAAAACAATGAATATATTTATTCTCACAGAGCATTCCTCAAGCAGGATCAGTCAAAAATGTGAAACTCAGGTTGTTCCAAAGTATCTCCCAGGATCCTCACTCTCACTGGCTGTGCATGGTGGTCTCTCTCTTTATCAGGACCTAAGCAGCTGTTTATTGGAACATAGTGGTGGTAGAAAAGTTGGCTTTAGCCTCACTATAAGGTTGTGTGGAAAGTGACTGATATAGACAGCAAATGGACCTGGAGATGAGTGAAAATACTGCAAAAACGTCAAGGAATAGACAGAAGGTTATGGCTGATTTTCCCAAGCTCTTTTCCAGATTCTGATATGTTGTGCTTCAGTTCTCCCACCTGTGAAATTTCTGATTTCTTTTTTCTTGTCAGGCTTTTCAAGCACTAACGTAACTCTAGTTTCAGCAAAAAGACAAAATCTGAAAAGGAGTTGAGTTTGTATCTTCACCAAGTTGTCGAGTAGATGGCCTACACTTCTTGTCACTCACTTCTCAGTGATGTGGTGTGTCTCTCTGAGGCTGGGGAGTACCCTCAAGCTGGAATAAGTACAATGGGACACAATGCGTAGTGGGGGACTATCACAAGGGCAGCAGAGCTTTCAAAGCACTGTGGCAGAGTTCTTATAACGGGAGCTGTTTTTCACTGTCATTGTTTGTGTCCAATGCAATTATCAGGTTACTTTTAGTAGATGTTGGAATGGTTCTTAGCTTGTGGAAATATCTAACACTGCCCCGTGTCCCTCTCCTCAGCAATGTTGCAAATCCTTCCCCTCCCTCTCTAATCCCTTCACACATACAGAGGCACAGATGTCTACACTAAAGGCTGTAATTTTTTTTGTCTTTCCTTTAGGCTGTCTCAAGATTTATTAATTTCTCAGAGAAGGGATATATGCCCCTTATTAGCATGCTGGATTGTAAAGACTAAGTGCTCTGTAACATAGACTAAATGAGATCTGAAGAGGTTGGCACACAGCCTCATATCTTGCTCTCTGTCTGTCTTCCACCCTAATTTGCTTTATATATAAAATAAAAATGTCAACTGACTCAGAGACAAACTGTGATCGGCATTTCTCGCATCTCTGTAAAAGCTGTCTCGATTATTCATCAGGGCGCACTGCGTGCAGCAAGAGAAGTGATGACATGTCATTTGTGTGTAAGCACCCAGCACATTCCCTTTGAAGTGAGCATCCAATCGAAGTCCCCATCAACCCTGGAGCTTACAGTCAGCCCTTAACTGTAAAAAAATGCTTTTAAAAATAAAGAGGGGGAGAGCACTGTATTGGCAAACAAGAGGGAGGATTTTGAAGAGCCAAGGGGGTTAGGATAGCTGGGCTAAAAGAAACGTAGGAAGTTTGTTGCCTTCCATTTTCTTGCTTTTGACTGATTTCTTCTGACATTAGTTACAGCATTGGGTATTTTGTGTTTTTTACTGACAGTTCAAAATTAAAATGAAAAGAGGACTCAGAAGGAACAGATGTTGTTACTATAGATGGCTAGAGTGATACTTATTATATCTCATTTCTGACTTCTGTCAACTCGAACAGCTTCTTGTCTATTCCTCACCTTAAAGAAAATTAAGTCACCCATGACAAAGTCATGGCACAGCCACACCCTGTCAAACTCAGTGTTGCCAAAGCTCTCCATCGATCAGCCACCCAAATGTCACTGTGCAACCACAGGAATGCTGTTATCCAGTCACTAAATTATGTAGTATAGCACGTCTCCTTCTTCTGGCACAGAAATAGCATAACCAGCTCTTAGCTATTGAGATTGATGCCAATAATTTTTTGGTCATCTCCCTTCATGGCTATTATTATGCTTCGCACTGTAATCAAAGAGAACTTTGCAGTGATTAGTTATCAGGTAGTGGAAAAATGTGGGTGGGTTTTTAGCGTCACAGCTTTGGGTGGAAGATTACATTACTCACATATGTATACAGCACACAAAATGGAAAAAGGAAGTGATGATGATTGCCAGTAGAGAAGGTGCAGAATCTGCTTAAAAATTACTGAGTTTCCTTGGATATGTTTATTTTTTTCATTTGAAAAACAGCAATGAATTCTTCAGTATAGTGTCACTGCTCGGGAGTTTAAAAGTCTCACTCATGGATATCAAATTTCTGCTTAATAGAAAAGGTGATTTGTAAATAATTTTAGAAATAAAGTACTGAATATGATTACAGCTGTATGGGGGGGTCAGATTCTTCCTCTCCAGAAGGCATTTGTAAAAACATTTCTCTATTTTATAGGTTTCATAGACTCTAACATGAGCATGTAGCCATGCAGTCATCTATCTCTGAAAGCTATTTATTAACAGTGATTTAGCATTTGCTGCTTATCACTCCCCCATTTGAAAACTTTTTTTTCCTGTAGTCAGGAACTGGAAACAGTACTGTGCTACCACTTGCACACTGTGAATAGCAGATAATTGAAGTGAGCAGCTCTCAAGTGTTCTGGAGGTGGAAATGTGCTCAAATGAACTATTTGGTGGATGTTTCTGAGTAATAAATCCATTCACAGAAATACGGTTTAGTCCATGAGGAATAAAGAGGGGCCAAAATTGCATGGATTTTATTTTCAGTGAATTAAAAATCTAACCATAATCATTATTACTCAGTGATTTATACACAGTATCGATGATAAAAAGGCTTTGTAAAAGTGAGTTAGAAGTGCTGCCTTCTACAGAGACTGTGCAACCTATGTTGGCTATAAGAAAGAGTTGGTGATGAGTCAGAGCAGTGTGCATCACAACTTTGTAGTAGTAAGGAACCCTCTGGCTCCATCTGAGTGTCTGTTACAAGAAAAGGGTCGAGCTATGAAATGGTAGTGCAGGTTTTTAACTGTTCACCCATCCTGCAGAAAGACTGGAAAGGCTGAGGTTTGAAACTTGGTTATGATAAACGTACAAATGTGCACAAGCCTTTGGCAGGGTTTTCTTTCTGCTTTTACATTGAAAATGGCAACAGGTCCAAAGTGCCTTGAATCTGAATTTGCTAGCAAGGACTCAGAAGATTGGAGGCTCATCCTTACCAGAGATGAGGCAGTGTTACTCAAAAAACTTGTCACCAAAATATGGTCCAGTGCTTCATAGTTTCAGCAGTTCCATATATATGTAAAGGGTTATGCTCATAGTCTAAAAGGAGCAGAAGTTAGAGAGGTAGTTGCAAAAAATCTGTACTTTGTGAGGGTTTAACAAAGAGCTATTTCCTATCTTGTAAAGCTTTTTTATCTGTTCTATTGAATTTGGAAATTTAATCTGTTATTTGTCCCAAATATGACACCTGTTCTATATCGTTAAATTGTATTCTTTGTTGCAACTTTTGGAAGGTAAGCTCAAGTGAGAATTAATGCCCTAACTTTTCGTGTGACTTCACAAAAGTTCATATCGTACTTTGGATGTCTTTGTAACTGCAGCAGTGGTAACATTGTGAGCTGAGAGCTGAAAGGGGCTGAGGTGGTATCATTTTTCAAAAGAAAAGCCTCTATTCCAAAAACTGACATTACTTTGATTATGGAGAAAACCCAGCTAATCTCTTCGTTGAGAAGACTTATGAACTTAATGTAAAGCCTCACCAGTTTTCTCAGTGTGTTTTTAATTTAGAAACTTAATCATGTTTCCATCGCTAACAAATTTGCTGAATCAAAAGGTGTCACAGTGATTAGATCATGTCACTGAATGAATTATGTTCATGAATAACTTTAGTAAGAATAACCATATATTCTGGGAGATAAGTGGTTGTGGATACAATCCTAAAGAGTGTCTGTTTTCAAATTCTCTTTGGCACTGTGATTTGTGTCCAGTCTCTGTGATCTGGGAATGGGTATTTTCTGTCACCATCTAGGGTTTTACTCATGTTGTAGCCTAATTCTTCTTTTCATTGTCCCATACAAATTCTAGTTA
>WAAE01039238.1:0-20159 GCA_013400495.1 Nicator chloris | reverse complement strand
AAAAATAATCAGTGGATTTTAAAGTGTTCATCAAAAATCAGATAAGGAATTCTGGGTTTGCTTTCACAGAGATGAGACATAGTTATGCTCACTAGTTTTTAATGCTGAGAGTATTCGATTATATTTTCCACCACAACAGGGCTTGTGCAAATATTGTAGAACGTGATGACATCAGTGACAAACTTCAAAAATGCCATTGCATAGAGGTATCTAAGACAGGACTATACGGCACATTCAGTGATAGGTCCTGGAATAAGTTCCTAAGTCACAATGTTTGAGGACACTGATTTAAATGCGTTCTAATTTTACCAGAATTTAGCTTTCTTCTTTTAACCACCTTTCCTTCCTCTGGGTGAGCAGCATGAAGACCTACTTAATTTAATACTGGGAGTTCTTCGTTCCTGGAATGATCCCCTGATCCACCTGGCCTCTGAAGTACAAAGAATCAAAGATGCTCCAGAAACCATTCTCTGGAAGGCTGTGGAGATTGAAGAAAAAAACAAGCGACTTCTAGAAGGAATGGAGAAAATAGTTGGGCGGGTAAGTAGGTCTTTAACGTCCTTCCAGCCGATTGCTTTAATGAAGACACATACATTGATAGGCTCTCCCTACCTGGAATATGAAAGGAAACAGGAGATGTGAAGATATAAAAGGGAAACAAGGTAGTCAAGTCTGAGATCTTTTCAGCTTTCTTCTTTCAGATTTCTTTCCTTCTGCTATCTTGCAATTTCTAAAGAGACAATGTGACATGATTGTACAGAGTAACCCATCATACTCCCAGTCATGCTTCAGGGTAAGGTGTAATCGTCAGGACTGGCTATGGTCATTCTGTCTTTATGTATTTTCCATTTGCAATCCTGATTGTTTAAGGATGCATCTCCTTTTATCCATATGCATGTATTGATATATATATATGTTTTAGCATATTTATATGTATCTGTATAAAAATAGGTATTATGCAAAGATTTTGGAAACAGATACTGTGTTTAAAACAGCTCTGGGAGTCTGGGCTATTGCAAAGATGTGGCATACAGCAAAGTAACCCTGATATCTTTCATTTCTCTTTTCACACCACACCGATTCCTCTGGAATCTGTGTCTGACTTATTCCCCCTATACTTGTGAGTTTAGACAACAAAGCTGTTGTATCACAAAACCCATACTTGAATAGCTCTTGTTACCAGTAATTGATTGAAAGCTTTCCTGAATAAAACCAGCTCTCGCTTGTTTATTTTTAAAGGGGCCCCTGTTAGTCACTGAATTTATCATTCTGTCAGTGAGTTAGACATTGACAAGAGGTTCTGACTCCACTGCTCTGAGCAGCTGAACAGCACAAAGAGTACCACCATCACTGTATCCGCCACTTTCCACTAGATCACTCACAGTCTCTCTTTCAGTTAGGTGTCTCTTCACCCAGAAACCTTATACCATCCAGGCTACAAATACATTTATCACTGTAATCAAATACATCTCTATCACACATCCATGTGTAAAAAGGGCACAGCTGAAGATCCAAGATAAGAGTAAAAAGTCAGGTGCTGCTCCCTGTCACCACCTTCTCATTCACATTATTTACAGAAATAAGACTGGCTCATTCATTAGTGTCAAACCATATTTTTAAGTCATAGTGGGTGCATTTTTTTTTTTGCCTTTTGCTTAAACTGAATGATAGCTTCTCCACAGATACTCTTCTATATGTCTTTTCAAAGTATAACTTGTGCGAAATAAGGATGGTACGCAAACACCAATAAGCACAGACTTCCTTCCTGTTATGAAAGGTAGATTTATATGATAAGAGATAATTAATGATTGTCTTCAAACAAGGAGACCTAAACCAGTCTTCACCTCAGATACTAACTCACTACGTGTTCCTACATGTAGCTTTCTAACATTAGAAGTAATTTTATCAGCTTTTTTTTTTTTTTTTATGGAGCCCAGTACTTCTGAAGATGTATTACTGAGAGATTTTTCTGATAAGGACTGAGACTTGCTTGTTTGTTTGTTGCAAACAACTTCTAAGAACAAGTGTTAACGAAGTTTTGAAGGTGGAGGGAGCCAGAGAAAGATGTCCCTGATGAGTCCAAGCATGAAGGAAGATTTGATTTCTCTGCAAAGTCAGGTTTTCCTGAATACTGGTTAACACAGTTCTCTTAAAACTCTACTGAGACAGTTATGCTTTTTACATGTTTTAGGAAAATAAACTGAAAAATCTGACTAATTCATTCAAAATCTAAATGAAGACATAGAACATTGTACGGAATAATGTGAGCCACAACAAAAAGCACATTAGAAGCCATACACTAGTAACTAACATTCTTCAAGAACAATATTTTAATGTTGCCTTCTACATCTAGTCAGGTTCACTATCATTCACTATTAATACCACTTTGTGTATTTAGGTTCACTCTGGGGAGGTCGAAAATGACATTTACACTCCTTGGGATGGACTTCCATCCCTGCAGCTTGCTGATGAGGACTCCAGACTCTTTGCCGTCTACAACCTCCTGCACTGCCTCCACCGAGATTCCCACAAAATTGACAACTATCTCAAGGTTTTGAAGTGCCGCCTAATCCACGACAACAATTGTTGAGTACTCATGGGCCTAATCATGTACTGAAATCATTTATCGTGTGTTCTTGATGCTTTGCCACTTCATGAAAATCCCACACTGCAGTATCTGTATCATCAGTAACTTTCAGGCAATGTTTGTATGAATTCTGGCTGCAACAATTAGCACCACGTGTCGGCGCTTTAAAATATTACCAACTACGTGTATGACAAGAATACACTTTTCTGTCTAATCTCCTCCCCTAGTAGTATTTCAGTGATTAACAGGTCATGCAGATACAAATAAAAATGTTCTTAAATCCAAAAGCATGTAACACTGGGTGGTATCAGTGAATAAAAAATAGATGGCACAGTTTATATCTTTAACAATAGCTTCTCTTTCGGGATCTCAATCTCCAGCTACTGATGAAAGGATTTCTTACTTACATTGGTCTTTACACCCTCTCCAAAAAGAGAGCAAACAAAAAGGAAGGACATAAAAAAGCAGATTAATCACCTATTACACTAAACTACTCTAAAGTGAAATTATGGTCTGAAATCCAATCTGCTTAGATCAATCCTTTTACTCTGTACAAAATCTGTCAGAGTAGGGGAGAGAAAGGTTAAGAAATCCATCCTGGCTAACACAGCCTTTGATTCCTCATGCAATTCATGGAGAGAAAAGACGCATCCAGAATTTTAAGGACAGAGATACAGATATATCTAACTCTCTACTGAAAAGGCATTTCCAAGGGAAGGTTCATTCTATTTGAGGTAACTATCTGAGGGCAAAGGAGCCAACTGGTTTCAGTAGGTCCCAAAAGGAAATGATGGGCATTCATAGCATATCCATCTACCTTTCACATTCCTCCCAAGCGATGTGGTAGTTGCAGTTACTTGGGGAATTTTGAAGCCATAAAAAGGCACCAGCTGAACTGAGGTGTCTTTTGTCCTAAACCCAATGTGTCTCCATTCACTTTGGGTTGAGTCAAAAAGTTTTTAGGGCGCTCCTTTGAAAACATTATGGTTACACATTGAAAATTTGGAAAGATCAAAACAATTGACTACTTTTGGAAAAACCTGGCTTACAGTCACACAGCAAGTAAGAAGCCAAATTGCAGCAGAAGCTGTTGACTGTACCTATATATTGTCTTTGTAAGCAATAAATAAACTCAGCCTCGGCTTCATCACACCGTTTTAGCAAACAGAAACATAATTTCCAATCAGTTCCTCCTGCAGTTGGCTTCCCACTAGACAAGCATGCTGCATTGCTCCAGGTTAGAGCCAGCTCAGAGGAAGAGTGAAACACCAGAGAAGACGGGTTTGAGGGCTTAAACCTGTCATTACCATAACAGAACACAGAATACGTGCAGCCATAAAAGATATTTACCTAAGAGATTAGACAATAACAACTGTGAGAAAGGTCTCATTTTAGCCACATCTACAAGAATGCGATGATACTTGCATTTCTAATTGTGTATATATATATAACGGCCTTTTAATCTTTAATCGTGTTTTCAATTATTGATTGCCTCAGGCTCTATCTGGATAAGTATACACTAGACTCAATTTAATCTATAAAAAATCACCTTTACAGTAAGCAAATTCCTTGTAGGACATCACAATAGACATATTTCATAAGCTCTGAAATGCACAAAACCTGGGGCATATGCAACAGCAGTTTAACAGCACACAGCTGTACAGCACAGTCAAGGAAGAAAATGGGTGAAATTTGCCAAGCAAAATGCAAGTGGCCCAACTAGAATTTAAAATGGTTGTAATATTCTGCTTTTTGTTAAAATATCAATGGAGGGGGAGAAAAAGGCATTTTAAAGGAAAGTAAAAAAAAAGAAAAAGAAAAAACATCCTTTGTAATTATCATAAGTGCTTAGAATTACAGTGTGAGTTCTTATTGAAAAGAAAACATGAATAATGGGACAAGTCTGTATTGAGCTGGAAAAACAATTATGTCTCACTGAGCAAACTCTTACCTCAGAATCTCTTTAGAATTCAAAAGCAACTTGATTAATAGGGCAGACATTCATAATTTTACACTTACATGACTAGATCTAAAACAATGACTTTCATTAACTGCTTAAAAATTGCAGAGCTCAAACAATTGTTTAAAACTTGCATGCACTGGCTTTATTACAGCCTATTTTAGCACAATTGTGAGTTTTTTAATTTCATAAGGAAAGATACAAGAGAATGACAAAAAAAAGAACCTAAAGAACAGAAAAGCTATATGTGTTGCAGCTGCTTAGCTAAAGTAGCATTAAAAGTGATCTGGTTTATATTCTGAATCATCACAGCTGTCACAGAGACAGTGAGACATAGAAGGCCATGAACATATTCAGAGCTACATCTTCCCTGTGAAATACCCTGCCATGGACAAACCCTTCCGACTCTGCATGTTGAAGCCACAACAAATTACATAGCTAAACTTTTATATTATATAAAACAAGCATGTTCTTTTTAAGTAAAAGAAACTGATATCTATAAGCATTTTTCCCAAGTGTATTAACTTCTGGTTACTTCACAAATTATTTATTCAATGCCCAAGTTGACCATATTTTAAAATCTGTTCATATCTTTCCTTCTGTTCATTTAAGATTGCATAGTAACAGGAATGGAAAGGAAGGGTCCACTTAACTGAAATACAGGTTCTGTTACCTTTTAAAATTATATTCAAGCTTCCATAGATGGCACTAAATTTAAGATAACACTTTGTGACATGAAATCTAAATGGTAAGAAGTTTAAGCCAATTCATCATTGAGAGCATTTATCACTGAACACAACAGAGCAGCATAGATACACAAAATAGAAATCTGCCTTGCTATTCATGGGTGTTTCTAGACTCTTAGATGGTAGGTAATCACTGGAGCAAACAGAATAATTTTGAGGATGATTTTAAATCCAATAAGGGAAGATTTTATTGACGGTGTATGTCATTTGGAATCAACTGCTTAACTAACAATGTGATAATCTTTCTATCTTCCTTTTTTTTACCTCTTTCTCATTTGAGATCCTACAAAAAGCCTCCAGTGTTTTGTCTATTGCTTGGCAACTCATCTGTACAATAGAGTTGACCTTTAGAATATTTCAAAGACAATCTACAATTCTGATAACAAAGGATACACAGTGTAGAAACCACACACCTTCTAAATTTAATTTCTGAAAAACAGAAATTCTCTGGGGGCTACATTTTAGATGGAGTCTGCTTATTATAAACAAAATGTATATGAGCAACCAGTTAGATCAGAAATGTAAACTCTGTAATCATACTTATGTATATACACAAAAAATCCAGTAGTACAATTATGGATGGGAATAACATCACAGGCATACACATTCTCGCTGAAACTACTGGGTTTGCTAACCTGTCAAGCTATTGACATGTATGACTATTACTGCCTCAATCTTTTAATGACTTGTGCCTGCAAATCACTTTGCTACATCTTGAAGACTGATGTTGAGCCTCAACGTTCAATTCAACTGAAATCTAGGGTTGACTACACAGAGATTTATATTAAGCACTAAAAAATGTTTAAAAACAACATTTTTAAAATGTAATGACACTCTTTGGAAGTTCTTCATGTTCGTATCCATCTTAAAGAATGAGGCTAAATTCAACACCAGTCTTGGAAAACAGTAGGGGTGTCAGCCATGGTTTTCCAGTTTTTTTCCCCAAACAACACAATGACTCCCAGATAGCTTTTTAACAATATCTATTATTATTGGGATTTTAAGGGTGCATTTAGTTATATGCCCCATAACTAAATACTAAAAAACACTTAAAATTTTTCATTATGATTTTTCATTTATTTTCCTTAATTCGATTATGGGGAGTAAATGAAAGACAAACAAGGGTGCCTAATGTCCTCTAAATTATATCTTTTTTTTTTTTTTCTATACAGTGAAAGCAGTACAAACTGTCCTTATTTTTGGTGAAAAAAGTAAGAATTCCGAGTTCAGAATTCAGAATTCTCCCATTTGACTTTTGGAACATACAAAAAATGCAAGGCCATTTTGAAGGATACAGAGCTCACCTTCCAATCTACAATTTTAATGTGCATTGAGGGAAGTAAAAAAACATATTGTTTACATTGTCACTAATTCTTTTTCATGCCCTTTTAATCACCCACAAATCCCATGCTAACATTCTGGGATTTAGGAAGACATGTCTTGGACAGAACCTTTTACTTCAAATTCCCACCTTTTCAATATTCTCAATATTTTAATTTTTTTTTTTAAATGATAACATAATAGTCAAAATTTGTTAAAGAATGTTTTTGCAACAAATTCTTCACTAAATTTCATCATCAGCTTCCAGAAAGTGCTTTGCCAAGCATAAAAACAAACAGTATTTACTGAAAATATTTAATAATATTAGTCCCTCAAAACCAGAATTTTCTTATCGAACATCATCACACTAATTACGGGAACAGTTTTCCCTTTTTAGTAAATGATAGGGTTCATTACACTGAAGAGTTCACATCACTTATTAATTCACAAGTGACAGTGTGAGTCATGAAAAATGCTAAGAGCACTCACTGTAGATTATCAAAGAAGTAAAGTTCATACCTTTTGTACTATATACCACATCTCGGAAAGGAGTTTGCAGATACTGAATGGATAACATGCATGTGCACTCAATGAATAGGAATTGATTCACACACTAAATGACTAAATCTAAAAATATTCCCATTCAATAATGGAGTATTTTTCTCTATCAAGATGTCTACCTCCCCCCAGCTTTCAGTGTCAAATAAGAATACTATATATTTAACAGTATTATCAGAATTACTAGACCCACACTCATCAACCAAGTCACTGTTATTACACACTAAAGAAGAAGAAAAAAGGAACCCTTCCCAACCAGGTCCTGCTCTGTTTATTTATAATTCAAACAAGTAAGAAAATGTGGTACACAACCGTAGCTTGTCTCTCTGACGGTGTTTTCATTCTTTTTCTAAGGTAGAAATAGCTCCTGATATATAGATAGATATTATTGTTTTTACCTTTACTGACTTCATGTTTGAAAGTATTGTGCATAGTTTGCAGGATTAGGCCAATAATCACACATGACAATAGGCTCTTTCTTTAGCCAGATGATTGAAATAACAATAATCTTCCCCAGGACCCAGTCTTGGGAGATTTCCAGCCTGATTTCACGGGTAAAAATAGTTCATATAGCACAGAAAACTTTCCAAGCTTTTGATGATTATCCAAGCCTAACTAAAGCCTCAGAATCTTTTGGATGTTCCAATATCCTAGATCTACAGCACATGTACCATAACTTAATATGACAAAAGGTACTTGAATTGATTGGATTTGCATGGTATCTTTAGGAGGCCCATGCAATAGAGACCATGGGTCCTCATGTCAATGTTCATGCAATAAGCAGCTCAGCATTTCTTTAAAGTGTTTTTTGTGTTGTTTGCAAGGAATTTGTTCTTCTGCGTCCCTGTCGCATCAAAGTGAGAAAATAAAAAGGATTCTCTTCTTTATAATCTTGTACTAGAAAATACCTCATGGTATTAGAAAATACTCTCATGCTCTCTCAAGGGCCATGTGATGGAAGAAAGTGCAATGCACAGGCTGAGTTTATTGAGAGATTAGCTTTTGATGTATGGCACCATGGAAAATGTAATGCAAAAGCATCAGAAATGGTTTTCAAGAAGGTTAGGATACCCATTTATTTTTTTTCACTTGAGATTCCATCTAAGCGAAAGTAATGTTTAGATAAATATAAGACAAAGAGACTAATACCAAAACAAGTCTTGAAGCTTTTAATACAGTGTTAGGTAGTAGCACAGCTTCACAAGATGGTTTAGCTCCTCTAGAAAACCCTTTCTGTGCATGTCATAACTCAGAAAAAAAAAAAAGCTGCACTACTGCTGTGAGGGGGAAAAGGTACCTGTGTAATTATTTATACTGTGTACATCACCTTAACATCAAGCCACGCCATAACTGATATAGTCTTTTTATCAAAGGGATTATGAATCCTGTCTTGGCCTAAATTAATGGTAATATATATTTTATTGTCATGGCATAAATCTTGCTGGGGGCAAAGAGCAGAGCAAAGCTGTAGAATGGTAGCGCTACAGTCTTGAGTGTGTACTACATGTTTAGAGAGATGGTCAAGAAACACCTCCAAAGCATGCACTGAATCATAGAATCACTAAATGATCTGGGTTGGAAGGATCATCTTGTCAACCCCCCTACGATGGACAGGGACATTCTCTAGATCAGGTTGCTCAATGCCTCAATCAACCTGACCTTGAACGCTTGTGATAATGAAGCATCTAAAGCTTCTCTGAGCAAGGTTTCAGCATCTCACCACCCTATTTTTAAAAAATGTCCACTTTTTATTCGATCTAAATCTACCCTCTTTCAGTCTAAAACTGTTGTCCCTTGTCACTACAGGAAGAGACACCCTGTTTATATACTGAAAGGCAACAATAAATTCTCCCTGGAACCTTCTGTTCTTCAGGCTAAACCGCCCCAGCTTTCACAGCCTTTCTTCACAGGAGAGGTCTGCAGCCAGCAGATCATTTTTGTGACCCTCTTTTGGATCTGCTCTAACAGTACTTGTACCAGGCATCCAAAAGCTGTACACAGTCCTCCAGATGGCATCTCATAAGGGCAGAGTAGAGCGGACAGAATCATCTCTCTCAGCCTGATGGCCAAACTTCTTTTGATGAAGAATATGATTGACTTCCTGGGTTAGAAGTGCACATTGCCAGCTCATATGCAATTTTTTAACCACTGGTATCCCCAAGTCCTTCTATACAGGGCTGCCCTAAACCCATTCTTCCCCCAGGCTGGATTGATGCTGGGAATTGCCATGACCCAGGAGCAGGACTTTGAGCTTGGGCTTGTTGAACCTCCTGAGGTTTTCATGGGCTCATTTCTCAAGCCTGTCAAGGTCCCTCTGGATGGCATTCCCTCCCTCCAGCAAATCAAAACATGAAAAATGGCTTTTCATGCCTCAGAGATGAAAGATAGTTTTGTTTGAGTTATAACCTTAAAATCAATCAGCAATACTTCTATTACATATACTTAATTGCAGCTGGGCAAACTGCATGTAAATTTACTCTCCAAAAAAAATAGATTTATATAGTGGAAGGAGGTGGCACTTATAAGGTTATTTTGAAAGCAGAAACTTATTTTATACTAATCCATATCCATAATCTGTAAACTGATCCTTCTCTTTGTTGCTGCTGTTTTTTGTTAAATGCAAAGTATATCACATTTCAACTGTACATATTGAAGGCATAAGGAAAATGTAACACATATGCACGTCTTTTGTAGAGCTAGTTTCAAGCAGGTAGATATTCCCAAAAAAGATCACAAAGTTAAGAAAAGCTAAAGCAATAGGGGGTTTTTATATTTATCATCTTGTTTAAAAAAAGAAAAAAATAAATGCAATTTTTTACATGCAGTGACCATGTAGTAGGAAAGTTGACATTTATCAAAGTCCTTTCATTTGGTTTCAGTTTTTACTTCCTCACAAATACAGAGACATTCTTAATCAAGTCAATCAAACAATGTTTCAGAATTTCTTCCCGTGTGTAGATTGAAATGCATTCTGAATTTACATCTTTCAGCAAGAAAATGAAAATTTTACAGTGAAATTACAATTTTAGTAGATAATCATCATACTTTTTCTCATGAGAAAATTTCCATCAAATCACCATTTTAACAACAGTTCAAGAGATATTTCTCAGCAGGTAAAGAGACTGAGAAAACATTAAGCATGACCATGAGCTATGCAAAAGCTTTTGAGAAATGAAATGTTGTACAAAATATATCAATACACATTTCAGGATGAAAACGTAAATAGCAACTGAACAAGAAATATGATGAACATGAGATGGTTCATTGTCATAATTTTTGAAAAACCAACATTTTCTGGAGTCCAAAAAGAGCCTCAATTCAGCTAAGTAATACAGACATTCAAGTAATATCCAATCAACATAACTGATCCAGTAACAACAGTGTGGGTAAAAAAGAGACTGCCCCAAACCTTATCCCTTTGGCTAGCTTCTACAAAGCAAAAATACACAAGGATTCCATCAAAGAAAAGTGGATTTTATTTTTCTCTCTAGATAAGCTTTTTCTCTGCAGAAATTAGCAGATACTTCCTTATTTGAATTTAGTTATATGGGGTTGCAAGTTACTACTCTTTCTCCAGCATGTCCCTTCAGATGGGTTATTTGTTTCAAGGGAAACTCAATTTCAAACACAAACTGAACACACCATTTCCACCCCACTGGATATTTTTAAAGACCTTCCCCTTTCATCATCATCAAACTTAAGGTCTTCAAAACACTGATGGAATTAAACTGCAAACTCTGAAATACTGCTTTAAAGCAGCCATTGCAAGGCACTGAAAAATGGAAACAATGAAGGATTAAGCCCATTTTACTACATCTCCAAGGCCTGAAGAAAAGGCATCTCTGCAGCTCTGTGCCAGCACTGGGCATTTTCCACTGAAGAGCACAAGGTTCAGCAGTGTCCCTCAGGGCACACAGTGTCAGTCTGTGCAGTGTTCATTGTCCCTACAGTACACCACAGCCACCCGCGGCACCCACACCTTCAGGACTGTGGCTGTGGGGGCCAAGGCAAGCTGACAGCAGGGAGGAGGGCCAAGGCAGAATGTCTGGGGTGAAGGGGAGTCTGTCACTTGCCCTGGCAGCTATGGGGACAGAGATGCTGGTGGCCACGCCATCCCATTCCCTGAGAGGGTTATCTGGCAGCTCGGCCTCCTGCTGCTGCGCCCAGGGCGTGTGGTGCAGGCTGAGGGGTATTGGGAGTTGGAGCAGGGGAAAGGATTTTTCAACAGGCTACAGGGATCCATGCACACATAAACATTATTGTAAATATCTGGGGGTGGGGATCAACACGAGTGCCACCCAGCTGTCTAACTCAGAACGTTCAGCAGTATTTTTGTGGGGTTTGGGGTGGCTCTTCTTTTCGTGAAACTGACAAAATCTATCAACAATGCACTGTGGAAAAAAGTGACATTTTGACTCTAAGGAAGGAATTATTTGCAATTTGTTTTGAACAGAAGCTTAGCTCGTGTCAGATGTGAACCTCCAGACAATCATTAGTTTAAACTGCCTGCTATGTGTTTAAAAATTTCAGTCAATTTCGAGCTGATCTGAATTGCAAATGGGATGGTAATAAGCCATTAGGGAGTAACATATCTCTCTCTCACACTTGCAACCCTCTGCTTTAAGGGGCCTTGACTGCACTCAAATATGAAAATGCCACTTTAGTCATGCGCATTGACAACGAACATGGAAGTGTAGTGTCCACTCAGGAGAAGACCAGGAGTGGCCACAGGAGTGAAGGAACAGGTGAAGCCCCTACAGTGAACAAGAGGCAGAAGTCAGTTTTCCACAGAACAGACGGTGTGGCTTGCTGATGGCACAGGCCTGGCATACGACCAGCACTTGGTGATTCGGATTTCTGAGGATCTGAGACATTTCTCATCCTCCGTGATGCCAATTTTTCTGAATGAGTGTAGGCCATGCACCACCTAAGATTTTCTAAACAAAGTTACCTGCATTTCCTCAAAACTGGCTGCCTAACAACCTCCAGCGTTCCATGAGTGAAAAGATACATTTTTTAAATTCTTTTTAATTCTTGAGCTTTCAGTTCAAGACAGGGGTTTGCAATGCACAAATCCATTGATTAAGAAATCCGCGCAACTAAAACTGAGGAGATATCATACATGACAACATTTAATAAATAATACTTAAGTAATTAAATAAATGAATATCTATCCAAATTATCTTTTCCTACTGAAGAACATCTTAAATCACCTGCTGATGTTTTGTAGGTGTTTCATAGGTAGAAAGGCTTTCTCCCACGGCCCTATAGTCACTCTTGTGTAGCTGTCACCTTTTTTTTTTACACTGCTTCACAAAATCACATATGATCTATTTTATGGTTCCTTAAGTCTGCAGATGAGGCTGGCTCCATGTGTCACCATATCAGCTGATAAGCAACCTACTCTCTACATTCAAGCAGACTCCCATGAGATGATAATGAAGGGATAAATGCAGGTCTGATCTGCATCTGTAAACCTTGAGTGCTAGTACTTCAGGATCAGCCAGACCAGTAGGTGTTCCCACATCATTGGATATTCTTTCAACCCTAGACATGAAAAGTCTCCTAATGGAATTCTGGTACTCCATTTGCTGCCTGAACCTACATGTCTAAATACAGGTCCTGGAGATTTTGTTTCTGGAGAACTTCTTTGTTGAGAGGGGACTAACCAGAGTCACACACAGCAGATCACAGAGACTCTGCATAGTCTCACCTCACAGGAGGTCCAGCTGCCACAAACACCATGGTGTTAGCACATTTGCCAGACTGGATTTCTGCAGACCATGCCTTCGTTCTCAAGAGAGCATTAAAGTGGATATCCCACTGATTCCTTTACAGCACATCTACTCAATCCCTTCTGTTTTTCAGAGATAACAACTTAAAATTGATGGCTGCAGGTGAATGTGGATGTTACACCATATCACAGCTCTCCTAAAAGGTTCATGTCAGCTCTCTCCTGCTGGCAATATGCTGGAAAGGGAATTGCTTGCACAGGACCTTTATGGAACTGCCATGCAGTGGAAAGTAAATGGCCATGGACAAATAGGTCAGTGTCAGACTGCTGAGCCAAAGGTTTTACATAAGTAGGAGGAATCTAAGCAAGGGAAATAAAACTCAGGTAAAACTGGGGGTGCAGATGAAAAGCACAGAAGCTTGATTAACCAGCTTCCCACACAGGACTGAAAAAAGCCTCTCTGTCTAAGCCTCTCTGACTCAAACTGTACCTGCTAGAACACATCTGAACCAACCATAACATGGCCTAATTCTATTGACAGTCTTCCAAAACTTGGTGTGTATTTGTATTTATACATGTACAGATATTCACATGTATAACTTATTGAAAGAAATTCTATTCCACGAATATTATAAACAAAGTGACAAAGAATTTTAATATTCCAAATGTAATATTAGAAGTCTGGAGCAATATGAAGAAGTTCCAACAGGGAAAACTTGATGGTTTGGGTTGAATCACTTCTTCAAGGACAGGTACACCTAAAAATGCTTGAGAATGCAAACTTTGAAGACAATTCAGCACCAGCAAAAGACTTCCAAATTTTTTGTTTCCTCAGAACACAGTGGACTAGTCATGTCCCTGAAAGTCACATGGAGTAAATTAATCCTTTCCAATTATCTTTGCAAGCTATATTTGGGATAACAATTCCCTACTTTCATATGTACACATGTGGAGCTTCCCTTAATTTTAGTGAGATAAACGACATTTCCAATTTGGATCTTTGAAAAGGTCTGACATTCACTATTTATTATTACAGCAAAGATTAAGAACAGTCCTACTGAACTCTAATATTTAAAGACTTAATCCTTTCAGAAGTGATATTATGGCACAGGACAATTAATATATTCCCAGAAGTATATCTTTCAAGCAAAAAATTCCCTGTGATAAATACAGGAAAGATTAAAGATGGCATTATATGTTAATTCAGATGGAAATTGAGTAGTTAAATGCTTCCAAATCTAAGCGCTAACTCATTACAATTTTCCCAGCATTTGCAATGTAATAAAAAAATCTAGTTTTTTCTATTGTATTTGATTTAAGCAAGACAGCACACAGAATAAAATAGTTAGAATCTAGCAAAATACTGTAAATTTAAAATAATATAAAATCCTTGGCTTTAGTGATTTTGGCAGTTTTGTATTTTAGTGTCCTTAGATGAGGTACTCCATATTCACTCCATCAATTACTCTGGCCAAGTGTGTACATGCCGAAGTGCATGCCCTAAACTTATTTTAATTTCCACACACAAATTGCTTAATTGTCATAAATGGGTTCTTGTATGCACAAGACACCCCTTGAACATACACCTGCACAATCAAAGATATATATAAGGAAACTGTTGAGATTTAGGTATCTTCCTCATTTACATTTGAGTTCCTATATTTAAGGTTCTTATCCTTATTTGACATGTGACACAGGCCAAAGATCTGCAGTTGTATTTACTGAAAGCAAACCAACACAAACAGTGAAAGGGAAAGATATAAGCAACCATGGAGATGTGATTTCTTGGACTTCTAAGCATGTGTGTGTGTGATAATCATATGCTTTTTGTGTCAGATTTTTCGCTATCTAAATATTACTTTTCACATGACATAGTCCTGAGAGCATGTAGTATAAATTAACCATATCAGTTATGAAAAAATAGTCATGTGAATGGAATCTGAAAGACAAACAATCATCTCTCAGCTGCAACTGAACATAATCTAAGCACAGAGTAATACTTTGGTTTGGTTAAAAGAATGCTACAGGAATCAAAGGCTCAGACCTGGATTCCTTCCTTATGTGAATAGCCCTGTTGACCTCAGAGGGAGAGTTGACATAATATGGCATAAACAATCAACACCATATTTTAATTCCCAAAGAATGCCAGTATAAGTACATTATATTCATGTGTATAAAAAATACAGAGGAGAACATCATTGGCAGTGACAGTGACCTGACTTACTTGAAAACAGAAAGCAGGAAAGTTTTGTTCTTTGCATCCCAAACTGCCCCATACCAGCTAACTGTGTCACAAGCTTCAGCAGCAGAGACCAGGCCACAGTCTGCTAAGTAAAAATTGGAGTAAAATAGAGTAGTTGTCTCATGGTAAGAAAGCACTTTGCCAGTGCAGAACAGAGTAAAGTGGGGATCAGAATTCTTCCCTCTGAAGGATAATATTCTGTCTCTCAATGTACTCTACAGATAACCCAAGTATTGTGCAGCTCCCCTGAAGATTCACAGCAAAGTTACAAAGGAATGTGATGGATGTGGATCCTAGGACTGCATGCATTGCCTATATGAGGTTCTGCACTGAGATTTTCCCCGTCTTGATACCCACCAGACATCACCATGGGATTCAACTTGTGCCACTCCATTGGGCTGGTGGCAACAGCATTAACTTTTCATAGAAGAGCTGTCTATAAAGGATTTACAGAATCATAGTGCATTCTCTCACGTAAAAGCAAGCAAAGACAAAAACAAGCTTAGGTCATATGCAAATCAAGCCTTCAAAAACACTGTCATTGTGGGTCAATCACTGCAGATTTATTTTATATTAAAATACATTTTAATCAAGAAGCTCCAGGTTTAAATTGTGAAAATTCAGTTCTTGACTCTAAATCTGTCTGTACAGTTGCTAACAGATACTGAAGAGGTTTCTTAAGCAGTAGTTCAAATGACAAACACACCTCCTCTGGAAATGTATTTGTGTGAAAATACTGATATGCACTCATTTCATTAGAAAGGTTTAACAGCCTTTTCCAAACAGAGGACAAATAAAGAAAAGCACCATGCCCTGAGATTAATTCAAATTCTTCCAGAAAGCAGCACTTCTCACCACAATAGACCCAGAGGGAAAACGGGGACAATTTGGAGGCAAAGTTCCATCTCTTATGGTGTTACTAATTTTGGAGTACCCAGCTGTAGTCCATCCAAGCTGCTTCATGGTCCTTCATGGTCCATGCTACACCTGCTGCAGTAGATAGAATTTGCTCCCACGAAGTTGGAGCTGAATGTGGCATTGCCTGCAAGATGTTATCTACAAACACAAACCTGCACAAATGGAAGAAATCAAGGCAGCTGCTTCTTAAAGCCACCATTCAAATGCAGGAAAGGGAAAATCTGCATAAGGAGTGCCTCCTCTATGCGTTCCTGCAGAATTCAGTCCTAGCCTTCACTTCCCATCTTCCAAACATGGGTTTTATTCAAAGAATGAGACATGACAGAATGCATGTAGATATCAGACAACATGTGCCTTGAGGCTAGTGACAAAGAGAGGTGAAGTCAACAACCCCACACGAAGGTGAAGACAATGATGCAGAGTGTAGTTCACCTCATGCAGACACAAGCTGAGAAATCCTGTTTCTGTGAACACAAAAATTCCTGGACAATTGATCATCTCCTTAAAGAAAAACAGCCCTTTCTTGGATGAATCTGTATAAAATGTTCTACCCTTATCGATATAAAATAGAACATATAGTAAGAAATGGACAAAAAGAAACACAGAAGAACTGTTTTTAAAGCTTAGAAGATCATGCCATGGTAATGTATACAATAAATGCATATGATCCTGAATCACAATCAAAAGACTTGTCAGAAATAGAATGCAGTGTGAAGCAGTAACCTCTTCCTGGATTTCATTGTGGGAGGTGCTGTCCTCTCTACTTCATTCACTTACATGCACGAGTGTGTGGGTGGGACTTGCTGATCTATATTTTGGATATTATTTTTTATTTGCATTTATGTTTTATTATTCAGCTGATGTTTATTTTCATTCTAGTTCATTAATGCACAATATTAAACATTCTTATTTTGCTGATTTGTTCAAACCGCCAAATTCTCAGTTGTATACAGTTTTTCCCTCAAAGCTATGACACGATTTAAGAAAGATGGGACATACAAACAAGAGTTTTTGTAAGGTCAGGTCTCATGCCTTAAATATGTGTATATGCATATACATTTATTTATTTATTTATTTATTTATGAAGATATAAATATATATTTTGTTAAAAGATTAATATATTTCTTTACAAAAATATATAAGAAGGTATGTATGTATTTCACAGTGAAATACCAAATGATACATTTTGGATTTTACATTCTGCCAAACAACAGATAGATCAGTCCTAACATGTTAGTATTTACAGTAAAAAATATATATATATTTCATACATCCATCATGCTGTTGTTTAAAAAATTTTAATCAAAATTAAACAAAACCATCACTATTTATATTCTACAGAGCTACTTTGCAGTTGTTCTTTCTGCTTCATAGTGACTTGAATTTTGACAATTCAAAATTTATCTGGTTTATTCTCAATGAATTTTTATGTATGAAAAGGACTTTTTGTTCAGAGACCGACAACTCTCTACCATTCCTTTCCCTCCCTTTCTAAAACTGCAACTTTCAAGAAACAAATGTAATTTCTCCCATAGTTTAAGAGACAAACTGTGCTTTGTTTCTAATACTGAAAGCTGGTGGGAGCTGGGAGTCATAGGGTTTAGGTTCTTTGATTGTGGGTTTGGTTTGGGTTTTAAAAAATATTTTAGCAAAATACAACCTTTTGCAAATGGTGAAAATCAATTTCCCTATATCTTTAGGGTCCTACAGCATACCACAATGGTTAGAAACCAGCCATTCTGAAGCTGGGTTGTGTCTGACAAATAAAATGTATCTAGGAAATGGGGAAATACTGCTTGAAATATCAAGAACTATTTCCAAGACAATAGCTCTGAGGACAAGACATCCACTGTAGAGGCAATCCATTTGTCCATGTACCTATGTGCCCTATATGACTAAAAGAAAATACCATTCCCAGATATTAAGGCTCATTTTGTCTTTAATAGCCTCATTAGAACAGGATAAGAACACACCCTCAGAGCAGTAATAGGAAGGATGGCACACCTTCACATTCATGGAGGTAGAGGGTGCAGTTACAAAGCAGACAGTTATCTCACTGCATGGAGCAGCCAGAGAGGACTGGTGTGAGAAGTGTCAAAAAGGATGGGCAAGGCAGTGGGCAAGCAGAAAGCCAACAATAGACTGGATCCTTCCTGTTGAAAAAAAATGGAGAAAGATCACTAGCTCAGTGGTGGTTGTGGAACATGTATTACCAAATGAAAAGAAGACTGTGGGAACAGATATGTGTCCTAAGGTTTTACTTCAAACACAGATGTCCACTTTGCTGGCATATAAGCCTAACAAATTCTGTCAGGTGATTTATGCAATGCAGAACACAGAAGCATAACTGACTGTCTGCTGGTACTAAGTCCATTAACATTAGAATTAGATATGTCATCTCTATCCAGCACGCATTATTTTATTCATCATTACCCATTTATACCTTTATCAGATTTTTGTTAAAATGAACTTCGCTGAAGACAAAAGACCTGAATAATTTGATATGCAATAAATGTGTCCTTGTAGCCTTATTTCCTTAAACAGAGAAAATAATATGGTTAGATTAGCTCAAATGACAATGCACTGTCTTATATAAGGTTCACTAGGTTACAGAGGGAAACATGCATGCACCCTCAAAGGAAAGGGTTCAAAAAAAATGACAGAAGGCATAGTTAATTAGTTGACTGGATTGTTCAATTCTTGCATAAAGGCATGAGCTCTGCTTTAGTGAGGAAGCAAGCACTGACAGAAGTTAATGCCTCAGAGATTCTGCTTTAAACATTTGAGACTCTTGTCAAAATTATAATTGCATTCATATGAGATTTCATATATTTGGTTTTGTAGGAGGTTGATCTCATTTTACTTTGTAGGATTTTTTTAGCTAGAAAAGAGAATTGAGTAAGTAGAAAAAACACAAGTGGATGACATGCATCAGGGGCAAGTGTGTAGTTGTTGTACGAAATACCTTGCAAAAAATGCTACTTGTCTGAAAGGCACTTGTAGTAATAGAGTGGGACAAAAAATGACAAACAGAAAAAGACAGACAGATGGAAGAACAAAGAAGCAGTGACACAGTTGGTCAGTGTGATAAGCAGCATTCTCAGCATATCCCTTGTCTGACAGCTGTCAAAAATTTATTAAACTTCACAGCAAAAGAGTTTTAAGGAGGCATCTCTTACCAAAAAAAAAAAAAAAAAGTGAGGTGAGACAAGCAAAAAATCTTAAATCTGTGAAACATTTAACTTTATTGCTCTGAAAGCTTTTACTTTTAAGGGAATAAAAATAAAGTTACTCGGTTTTTAGTTGTCTGTATTCCTAGATCCATACCTCAGCAGAAAGCACTTTTTATTCATTGATAGACTGTATTGTCTTAATGCAATTGAAGAAATCCTTATTTTCACTTCAAATTCCTGAACCATCCAGAAAATTGACATGCCATTCGTATAAGAAGAAAGCTCCTTTTGCTCTGAACACATGTTTGCCATCTCCAGGCACACCAGACATTTGCAGGGTGTCAGCTGTGAAGGAAACATGAATATGTTCACATGATCAACAGCTGCACTGTGAAAATGCCTATGGGGATGGGGAAATATTCTAGGCCCCTACATGCTGTGAAGTGATTAAAAGAATAGGCCTCAGAGTTACCAGGAAATCAGGAATTTTTGAGGACAGAAAAAAGACAGAAACTGATTTTCTGTGATAAAATTCATCCTCATTCAGGACTTTCATACAAGAGGTATTCCTAACAGCACCCTCATTTCTAAATAATTCTAAACAGCACAGAACGAACTTAGACATTCCAACAATGGAATTATGAATCATAACATTGTCTGAAAACCTATCAATAATTTCTCAAGCCATATGCAAAATCATAGTTTTTCCAAAGCTTGTGAACACTTTGAGAGCTAGTCCTTCATTTACTTGTCCTGTCACTACACAGTTTTGTAAAAAGTCCCTCTCCAGCTTCCTTGTAGGCTCATTTCAGGTACTGGGAAGTTTCTATAAGGTCTCCCTGGAGCCTTCTCTTCTCCAAGGTGAAGATCCCCCAAATTTCTCAACCTGTCTTCTACAAGAGGTGCTCCAGACCTCTGATT
>WAAE01039215.1:0-10025 GCA_013400495.1 Nicator chloris | reverse complement strand
CTGAGGGTTCTGATAAGAGTACTCCACACAGTTTGGTGGGTGCAGCAATCTGTGGCCTAAGCTGTTCAAATACATTGCTACATTTTCTCTTTCAGTTTTTCCTTCAACTGCAACTTCTTAGTCTCCAGCTCCCCTCTGTGCTACCTGAATAGGCAGGTCCCTTCAGCAGTTGCCTTATTTATTAAAAAGCAAGTTTTGATATTGTGGCTATGTTTAAGTTGTTGAAACGGTTTCTTCTTTGTCTATTAGTCCAAATTTCTTACGTGTTCTCTACAAATTCTTCCTCTGTGCTTAGAAAAAGAGGTGAAAAGATATGGAATCAAACTGCTCCATCCTCCTACCCCAGGCAGGAAACTCTATCTGTGTCACATTTTACATGGATGTGAGTCTCATGTTATAGGGCCCTCATGATGAGTTTCCTTGACCTGTCCAATAATCTCTTCCATTGTATACTAGTCCTTACCTATTGCTTCCATCATGGAATAAATTAAATAAATGGATAGATAAAACCTATTGTTTTATCCATCATGGCTATGGAGAACAGCTTTTGATTTCTCTTTGTAAATTCTCCCTACTATAGAGTTTTGTAGACCTTTCTTCTCTGTTGCTTCACAGAAATTGTTCTCTCCTATTTCTTGCTCCAGGGATGTCTCCATTCCTGACTACCCCTTTTTCTATTTTCCCAGTGCACAAATGGAAATCTTACTGGTAGCAAGAGGCCAACCTTTTGTAGTCCATACAATTAAGAAAATTTGGTAATTAGGCAAAAGAATCTTTCAAATGTGAGCTGGAGTGCTCAATTAGAAGCACAGAATCAATGTCTCATCTTATTGCTGTTTACTGTGTTGGTTTCTATACTTGCCTATCAAAACCAGACTACTTTTTGAAGTTATTTGATACAAAAATCAGTCTAAACCATTGAAGTCCCAGGGCTTAAATGCCTTTATGAATTCAAGTAGTTGGTAGACTACAGATGGGATTCAATAGGTGCTTAAAGTTGGAGGTCTTTAACTATGGTAGTCGATTAAATCCTGTATTTTGTTCCATGTTTTTAACCCCAAAATTTTTACTGCCTTTTAGATTTTAAAATTCAGTTAGGAAGCACGTGACAGAATCAAGTTTTTTGGTGGTCTCTGAGTAGATAGAATTCTAGCAGTTTTGCATGAAGGAGATTGGAGAAAATGGTTCTTTGAAATTACGCTTCCTTAAAATAAAAGTTTTAGAAGTTCTTCTTCTAATAAAGAGCATTGTTTCTTCAGCAATCAGGTGGTAATTTGGCATAATTGAAAATTGCTTTTAAATATTTACTTTTTCTACTTTTGTAAATATATTGTTTTCCCTACTCTCTCTTTTTTTTTTCCTTTTCTTTTTTTTTTCCAGGACTCTTCGCTGCTTCAGGAGACAGTAAATTCTGCTGCTACTCTTATCATGGCATTAATAAAGGACAGAAACCCGGACCTGATTGGCCAGCTGTTGGTAGCATAAGACCATAAATCATGTGTAGCTTTTGGAAATGTTAGTTTTTCATCATCCGTTCACCAAAGGTCTTAAGCTGTTTTCTTCTTTGTGGAAAACTCTGGATCTATGCCATTTATTATTAAGATCCTTTAACAGCATATTTTTGATAAAAATAAAATACAAGTCTAATATTATGTATAAAGTGTAAAAGGAAATACAAATAATTCTGAGATACACTGGATATATACTATGAGGAATGATACTGAAATGTTTTTTAAGGTACTGGCCATTTTAAAAGGTGCACAGAGGACACCAAAGCATTCGTGCAGAATTGTCTTTAACTCTGTGTGTGTGTGTTGTACTCTAGGACATTACTTAAGTTTTATTTCAGATAAATTAATCTAAAGCACAGCTCATCTACTTTATGTGAAATAATTTAAAAATTGCTGCTGTAATACCTATTAGTGAATGTAGAGTTCCTTACAGAGTGTAGCTTTCCTGACATCAAGAGAAATGCATACTGCAGGAAGTGCTGGAAAGGTCAGGTACCTTGTTCTCTGTGGAATGAAGGTAACCTCAAATCAAAGAAAAGATACGTATGGGTACAACGTGGTGCCAACCCCCAGTTTTCCAGATGCAGTATGATCTGGCTGTAGCCTCCTTGGTGCTACGCTTCTTCCAGTGCCCATGTGCCATCATTCAGAGCTCCTGTAGCTCCATTGAAATAGGAAGAGTCTCTTAATTCATGTATAAGAGTACAATTCTCACGTCTTGCTGGTTAGCAGATGTGTGTAGTAAAGAGCAGTAAGGAGAGCAAGCATTATGAAATCAAAGATACACTGCATTGATAGTCATGTGTGGACCATTGGGAGAGGAAGATGAAATGGTGAATGTTTATTATGTGGAGTATCTTCAGTTATCACAATCACTAAGAGCAATACAAGCAGCGTCCCTGAAAACATATGTCTTTCCCTATGCATCAGACCCAGGAATTTTATCTGTCCTGCAATTTGTGAAGGGGCTAGGTTAGTGTCTTACATACTGGATATGGCTGGAGCAAGGTCTTGGAGAAGTAGCCCCAACTGAAGTGTCCCGTGAGTCCTTGATTCAGTCTGTCACTGTCAGTTCAGCAAGTTTCCCTCTAAAAACAGCACCCCTTCCCTTACTCCCACCATGTTCTACTCCCTCTGGTGCTCAGACAAAACTTAGGATAACAAGCTCCGTGCTTGGTCCCTTTCCTCTTTCCCTTCACATGACTATTTATATCTCTGGCTTAAATCACTTTTAGAAGCTGATCTTGGTCCCAAACTTCCTTCATTGCACAATAAAATAGAGTTGTTAGCTGACAGTTCTATATCCAAAGCAGACATTTTCTTCCACACAAGTCATGCAAAGATAACAAAGTTCTCATGCATCCTGTGCTTTCTTCTTCGTTTCTTTCTTCTCTCTACTTTGATTAATAATTTGTCCTTTTCTGACATATTGTACAACATAAGCATTCATATTAGCTCTGTGTATGGCTATAAAATAGGCATATTTTATTCATACATATATTCATGTCTGTTCATATGCAGAGCACACAAATAAATGAAGAACTAAAGAATTTATTACGGATATTCATAATTTAACAGGACAGCTCTCACAAATAAGTTTTTTGAATGTGCTTTTACATTAATAAATTTGATGAAGGAATTTGTCCCACAGGCTTTTAAAAGACATGATGAAAGATGTCTCTTTGACTGTATTTTGTTATTCTTGTTTGCTTGAAGACTAAAATGCAATCTATGATATGTTTTCCCCAAATAATAAGAAGGTGAATTTAGAAAATCCTTCATGTTTTCTATTCACACTAATTTATACATTGTGATACTGCATTAACATTGGGTTGTGTGCAACATAATTTGCTTAAACAGAGCTTTTATTTTTTAGGGTTGTTTTACTTACCTCATTCTCCTAAGAGGATTTCAATCCAATTAAAAATGATACAGCAATGAACTGCTGTAATAAAAAAAAATACTATAGTTGTTTATGGATTTATTTTGAAAAGAGAACAGACAATGCACAAGACAAAGTAAGTTTTGGGTCATCCAAGATACTTAGTACTAATCATAAATGGAATCATACGCTTCATTAATGTACTGTTAATCATTGCATTATGGCTTTTTAACCTTTTAGTAATCTTTCAAAATAATCTACAAACACTGAAAAGTTCATGTTGCTGGAAGCAAATGCACCAACAACAGAACTACTAAAACAGATCACAAAATACTAAAACTGCTGTAAAAAAAAAAAAAAAAAAAGAGAAACTAGACTGTGATTAATGCTATTGTGTATCCAAACCAAATTTAAATGGGTTTTTGAGTGATTGTCAGTACTTACAATGGGAATAAAGATATAAAATTAAATTAAGAAACTGGCTGATTGTTTTTTGTCTGTGCATAGCTTCTCACAAATAGCAGTATACATGAGAAACTTGGCAGCCTTTTGTACACACATGCTGTTTTGAATTTAACTAGTGAATCAATCGCCACCCATATTGCTTTGAACATTTGGACAGAGATAACAGAAAGTAAATAGAAGCTCAGACTCTGCCAGCCTTGCTTACCTTACTCCTCAAGCACTCTAATTAGTATTCCTTGGGTAGTGTTCATCAGAAAAGAGAATGCAGAATGAGAATCTAGAAATGCTTTTCAAAACTGCAAAGTTGAGTGAATTAGATTTGTATACTGAAACTAACCCACTTCATGCAAAACCTGAAATCTGTGTTACTTTGTCTTCAATCAGTTAGGTAGAAGATTTTCTATTTAGTCTTTTTTTTCTTTAGCTTTTCAGACAACCTAGCTTGAAAAAAAAATGGCTTGACGGTCCTCAGAAGAAGAAAGAAATGAAAAGGATAGAAGATGGCAGCATTGTAAACAAAAAACGCCAACACCCAAAACTATGGCAAAAAGCAGAGAAAGAAAGAGAGATGTTACCTATTGTAATCAGTGGCATAATAAACTTTGGTTGAGCTCATCTTAATAATTAATGGAGGCTGCAGAACATAAATTTTCTGGATGCCATGGAGCCTTTGGTCTATTCAAATTTGTATTTCCATGTGGCACTAAAGTCTCATCTTCTCCACAATGCTGTTCTAGGTGCCATCCAAAGAGAAGCTTCCAAAGACATAAAGTTTTCAATTAATGCTTGGCAATTTCTGAAGATACAGCAACTTTTCGTTTCTGTAGGTCATTTCACCAGAGAAGGGTCATACTTTGGTTGCTATGTTCTCCCTGCCTCAGACACTTACCACTTCCCACCACTTTTTGCTTGGCTTTTATTTCTGAAGAAGAGCAAGTTCATTTTGAGATATGCAAAAGGCTTTTTTTATTTTTATTTTGTATCTCCTTCCTCTTCATCCATAACTTTGATCTGAAAAATTCTAGTTCATCTTATCAAGCATCCACCAATGTGCAGACAATCCCTTCATTGCTGTTGAGGAAGGTTTGGGGATTCAGGAATAGGCTTATGTTAACACTGTTCCTGTAGGCCAGACTTTGGGACAAGATTATTTTGGCCCAACTCAATCAATCTATTCTTTTGCACCTGATTTTGAATAATTTCTAAAGTCACACAGTTCAATAACTAATTCCCTGCTCTGGGTGCCTACAGTGAGATACCAAAGGGCAAAGTGCGAAAATCAGTTCAACTCTTTGTGCTCCAGTGCCTGCACTTTCAACTTCAGATGTAATTTTTTATGACATCTGTCTCCCACAGCCCATTTCCCAGCCCAGTTGTGTACCAGAATTCAGTTTTTCTTGTGCTTCTGGCAAGCACCAAGGAAAGGAAGCAGTCACTGACACCACATTTTTTCCCAGCGTAGGTTGATTTTGATTGACAGGGCTGTAAAGCACTTCTTAAATATACATTTTCCTTCATTATTTCTTCCAAGAATACTCAATTAGTTTAGAGATCTAAAAAACACCATTTTAGCACCTGTGCTGAGGAAACAGTCCCACCTGTGAAAATACTTTCTGTGATAAAGTCACTTCTCTTGCATATACCAACCTGGGGAGTAAAGTGGCATTTCTTAATGTATTTATTCCAAGGTTAGTTTAAGTATGCTTTCAATATTTAGATTGAAATTGATCTTGTCCTTCATTCTGCACCTATTCCTGTCTCAGAAGCTAAAACTATAATTCAGGTAAAATGCCACAACACTGAATTATAAAGATACAAAGATAAATGAGAGAACAAGATACTTGGTCAAGAAAAAAGTGATGTCAGTTCAAATAGCATAGAGAAGCAAGGAGGCAAGGGAGAATGCACCAGAGCTCCACCAGATGGCAAAACCTGCAGGGGAGAGCCCTTGAATGGCAGGATAGGCTAAGGCCTGCAGGCAGCAATGCTTTCCAGGTTCAGTAGCACTTCAGATGGCACCTCATTAAGGCATTTTTCTCTTCAGCAGCCATTTTAGATAACTGTCTGTCTTGGGTAGTTCTTTGTTGTTGCTTCTGCATCTCTTTCATTACTCTGCCTCCTTCCTTTTGTTTTTGTGCTTCAGTGGTCGCTTCAAATTTCGTATTTCCTTTTCATTTCAGCCGTTCCTGTTTTCTCCTGTCTTCTTTCCCCATCCTTTCCCCTACTTCTGTTGCTTATTCTTTCTCTCCATATTTGTCATTCTTTTTCCATTCCTCCCAGCCCACCATCGTAGAAAGAGACGATCCCCCCCGCCCTCCTTTCCCTTGCAAGCCAGGCCGTGGTCTGGCATCAGAAACCCTTCCTCGCTCCTGGATCGAGAACTGAGGCGTTTGGGCTTTGGCACCTCCGTGCTGCTCACAGCTGGGACTGAAAACAGATGTCACTTCCGCTGCCAGCTGCCGGCAGATGAGCAGCAGCTGCCCGAAGGGACAGACCTCCTGCATGGCAGCTGCTGGGCTGACACGGAGTGCCGCCTATTAGCTGGAGTCAGGCTGTAAGCAGAGCCATCCCACTGAGGGGGAATAATCCGCCCCAAGGGCAGACCCCCCTTCCCCTGCTTCAGAAGCCAAACTGGGGTTTGTAAAGTCAGCACCTAGTCAAGGAGCCAGATTTGCAAATCTATCAGAATGGCAGCAACAACAAAAAGTGAAAGAAAAGAAAGCCAAATCCAGGTATGGTTTACAGTCCTGGTGACTGGAAAAAGTATGTTTTCACTTAGTAACCAGTGGTTTTGCCAGGAGTTGCTCAGAGACAAAAAGCAAGGAACCCCACGATGCTGTGTTAAGCAGTTCCTTTCCACAGCAGAGACATGGCCTCACTGAAGCCCCACTGAAGTCAGTGGGACTGAAATTTCCCTGCAGTGCACTCAAGAATGCGCGGCATCTCCTCCCTCCGGCCGTCTTCAGCTAACTCACACATAACCAGGCTGGTTATGCTAGGGTTTATTATCATCATCATCATCATCATCATCATCATCATCATCATCATCATCATCATTATTTTTATTGTGCTGCAGTTCTAAGTGGGTATTTATGCTGTGCTCAACTCCTTTGCCATTTGGTAGGGAACATTATGGTCTTGATTAATGCCCACTATGTTTTGGAATTTAGTTGTGACTCCGGCTTAAGCACCCCCAGGCCTGTGGTATGTAGGGTTACAGGGACACTTTTGAAGGGCAGTTCAGAATTTAAAATCTCTCTTTAAGTACTCACTCTGAATCCAATGACAGCACAATAAGCCTAAAAGGATGTTTTTGTGCAGGAGTAGAAAAAGATGTGGCCTCTTTTGGACACTGTATTTTGTCCCTCTTCCCTGTATGCGAGCATTTGGGGTTGCGCTGCTGTGTAGAAATTCAGACAAGGAAGCTATAAAACTGTAACTTGTCTGGAAACTAACCCTGCAAAAAGGTGGCTAGCTCTGAGCAGAGTCACCAGGTGGGATGGCTTTGGGGCAGAAGGTACATTGTAATTCCTGCTGCAAAGGGATGTGCTGGAGGCACGTAGGGCTGCTGCAACCGAATCAGAGATTTGCCTAAATGGTGACTCAACCGTGGGGCACTGTTTTCTTAACTTTGCCGTTTCGGGTCCTGCCTATGTTGAGGGCAAGGTGAGTATTTGTTATTCTAACACTGTTGTGTCCCTGCGGCAGACAAGGGCGGATATACACGGGTGAAGTGCGGGAGGGTCAGACACTGGATGTGGCTCCTCTCTTTGGCTGTCATGTGCGGTCTTTGTGAGCAGTAAAGTAAGCCTGGTTGTGTGTTGTGACATGCTAACCTCTCTAAAAATGATAAATCTGAAAATGCTCAGAGGTGAACTGCATTCCAGACTGGTAGGTCAGGATAAGAAAAGGAAGGAAGGAAGCGAGGTGTCTCTCACTCCTTCTGGGAGTGGCTGCTTACAGCAGATCAAAGAAGTACTTTTATGATAGGTATTTCAAGAAAAGCTGCAAAATGCCTTGAGTGCACAGCAGAAAATACACATTACTTCTCCTTGGTAGTTTGTTTTTTTCTTAATCCTTAAAGCAAGTGGCTTCACCGACTTTGGTCTTTAATCCTGCTTCCAGTTGTGCACCTTTGTGCAGGCAGCTCCATAGTCTTGGAATGTGCAGGATTTGTCCAAAGCTTTGCTGCACCATGGTTACTTATGGCTACTTACAGTATAAGAATGGTCATTGCAGTGGCAGCAATGCACCCTCTGCTGGTGTCCATCGATATTTCATCCAAAATCTTCCCCAAGTTAACTATCAACAAATACTGCTGATGGCAGAGGAAGGGCTAATATTTTTCTCTCCATCTTCTCTGATTCCCAGCAGTGATAACCTAAGGTGTTGAGATGGGATGAAAAAACTCTGGGCACGGTGTCAGCTACAAAGTGAAAAACAAAGATGCAACTACCTTCAAGAGGAGGCTGGAAAACACCCTTAGCATGTGGGCTAATGGAAAAATGGGGATTCATGCTAATCAGGTTGTGTGGGTGGAGGATGGCAGAGCATTTGTTATCGTCTGGGACGGCTCCTGCCAACATGGATCCGCCTTAGGCTGAGTTTTTGGTAGTGGTTTTTGCAGACTTTTTTCACTCCTCTCAAAACACACACTGAGTAAGATTTGTTTCAGCTTTCCAGAAAACCCTAAATTACAGATGAAATAGGGATTTGAACAATTCTGTGTTCAAATTATGAATATTCAAGTGGGTTTTTTGAATGCTATTTTGTACTTTAGTGAAAATCTCAAGTCTTTTTATTTTTTTTTTATTTTTATTAATCTTAAGCCAAATTTGAGAAAAACCTTAGAAGCATCAGAAAAAACCTAGAAAATATTAGCTGTACTGCACTGTGATAGATGTGGTCCATGACTCAAATGAGCATTAGTGAATGGCTGGGCATAATGGCAGTAAGTGGGAAGCTGGTGAATGTAAGCTCAGTTTACACTACCAATCTTGTATGCAAATTAAAAAAAAACACAACCAACTGTTTTGAGTGTGAAGTAAAATGGGAAAGAAAATCTCAGTAAGAAGAGACATCCATGAGATTCAGTGAGGATAACAGAATGATTTCTAGTCCATGATTATCATAAAGAAATATCCTCTAGAATGAATCTAATAATTTATGTTCTTTATTAGGTTTGTATTTTTCCACAAGAAAGCATTCAGAGGGATCCTCAGAAGCTCTTTCGGGACAAAAATGCCGTATTGTAGATATTCAGTGTGGAAAAAAATTAAACTTGTAGAAAATTATGTTGCAGGTAATAATGCCTTGGAAGTAAAACACTCTCCTCTTCAGTAGCTCTTTCATGCCCTCTGCAGTTAAAACTCTGTTTTATGTCTGTGCAGTCAAAGTGTGTTTTTTCTGGTTACAGAGTTCAGTACCTAGGGTTAAAGAAAACTGTAAAACTGTAGATACTATTGGAAATATTTTTGGGTTGCCTGTAGGTTAGGTTGTGACTTTTATTGTGCACTCACAGTTTACAAGCATTACAGTAATGCAGATGATCCTGTGCTTTCATAGTGGTGCCTCTTACACAGCAAGAGCTGAGAGCACAGAAGTAAACAGAGGTGCTCTCCTATGTAAGATCTTTGCTGGTTTCTCTGCATGCAGGCATCCATCTCCACTCAGGTCTGGAGTTTCATGCATATTTGCTGTCAGGTAGAAGTTATGTACAGATGACTGTTAAACTACTTTAAAGTAACTGTGAGTCTCATCATTACATGTAAGTTTTTTAGCATCACTTTCAGAAAGTGCTGATCATATTTTTGCATAGAATCATCTGAAGTGATTCATCCTACCCAAAACATGTCGCCTCATAAAAGCAGGTGAGAAAAAAAAAGTCTTATTTCAATTGATTGTGGCTCAATTACTTTCAGCTAATTTCAAAGACATGTCTAACTTTTGGACATACAAAATTGTGAAACAGTGCACCATAGCCCTTCTACTTACATTCGAAGAGGAATGTGCAAGAGTGTGTCAAAATTTCATAGGATGAAAGGAGAAATGGTCAGTTTCTACAGTGCCAAAGGTCAGTCCTGAAGTATCTATAACAGGACTCTTGGGGAGGAAAGAATAAGTGGTATAATTAAGTGAAAGAATTAATAACAATAGCAGTAATAATA
>WAAE01039132.1:0-21024 GCA_013400495.1 Nicator chloris | reverse complement strand
ATTACTGAGGCTGTGATAAATAATTACTACTGAAAATCACTGAGGGGCTGTGTTGATTGCTGACTGGGGTGAAACCTCGACAGTGAGAGAGGCTGACGGCTGTGCATGTGATGTGTGTGTCTCTCATAGTCCTTCCTGGATGTTAAAAACATCTCCAGTGAATCTGTAGGACTGGACCTACTAACTCATACAGTCATTAATCTTAAACTTTGTTCAGAGCGTGTTGCTGGTCCTCCAATACTGTTCTTATGTTGCAAGACTTGTCCTTAAGTGAGCCATAGTACTTTCGTCTCTCCACAAATGTATTACCAATCTCAAACAGGATGGAGTTTCTGGGATAATAATCTTCCCCCATTATGGAATTAGCATGCGGCCTGGAAGTTGCAGATAAACTACTTTGGATGCCAGAAATAGAAAGGTCAAATTACTGTCTAAAGACTGATCACTCAAGCAAAACAAACCAGCTTTTGAAATACAAGTGTCCAGCCCATATATGCCCCAGCAGCTACAGAAATGTTGGACCAATATTTGGCTTTCTTCCCTGCTCTGTGCCACACAATGTTGTAGTATCCTGTAACCAAGTGAATGTTATGGTAGATAGGCTATTTTGGGATGAATGAAAAATCTAGATTATTTTCCTGATTTTGTGAGGATCAGTGCTTTGGCAAAAAGATAATTTTGTAATCTATAATTCTTCTGTGGGGGTGTGGAAATTATTGGATCTCCCTGCTCCCTTCCATTAGTGATAAAGGACAGGAACTTTTTTGTTCACAGGCCAAGAAACATTAGATGAAGATTCTTGGGGCATGGGACAAACTCTCATTCCATAAGTACAAATCTCACATGGCTTCTAGTAATAAGCAGTTATGAAGGACACTTTTGGCCAGAATTTGGATTTAACTATTCTTAATGTGCAAGTGATTTCTTTCTCTAAAAGTCATGGTTTAAGATAGTACTTGATTATGCTATGTCTTTAAACGTAGATATTGAATACTGACCCCTCAGGGACTTAAAATGAGATTTATACACTAATATCCTGCTGAGCCAGAGCTTTGAAATGAAATATTTCTAAGGAAACAAATTCTCTGCTGGTGTGAATGAGCACCATTCCACACAACCTCAAGTCAATAAAGCTGTGTGTTTTATGTCTGTGGAGAGTAGAAAGACTGTTAGATGATGATGATTGGCTGTTCAACACTGGGGGTTTTGAAAACTGTTAACACATTTCTTTTCCCTTCTCTAGTCATCTAAAGAATTGAATAAAAGGTACATGAAGTATGGGTTAACTGCACTGTAGTGAGTACTAGGCCTAGCATGCTGGATGCTTCATTTAGTATTTGAGAGCTTTGAAAGCACACTGCTAGTAATCACAGCTACCTTTATAAACCTTGCAAATAATGAAATTTAGAAAAGTGGCTTTATATTTGTTACTGTAACTGACTGGTTTTGAAGTGTTTTGCACATATTTTGTAATAGATTAATTAAACAAACAGCACATTAAAACATCAGCTCAATTTTACATCTCTACATAGACATTTTTAAACAGATGCTCCTTGTAGTTATTACTATACATACATATACAACGACCATTGTGACCATGCTTCCACCTTTTAGACTGATCAGATATGTCACTGATATGTTTCTTTTTTCACTAGTCTGGTTCTGTATCAGTCTCTGAAAGGTTATAGCAAAGCAAGACAGGTAGTTTGACTATGTTTCTGAACACAACTCCAGAAAAATGAGATTAAGTAGATTTCAAAACCTGACTAGGAGACTACAAGCTGATGTTTTTCTATGGCTTTCCATCTTCACTGCCTGACTCTGTTGCCCCATCATAATGACATCATGGTCTGCCTGTACACACCAGTAAATGCATACAATCACAAACAGTATTCTGCCGTGCCAGATTTTCTCAAGGGAGGTATATCTAAGGAGTCCCATCCTTTATGAGAGAAGTGTTCAACCATAAGCCCATATTCCCCCCAAAAAATTTTCTAGGGTGAAGGGAAAACATTCAGAGCAGTTGGCTGCAGGCTTCTCCTGTGCAAGCCTTCAAAACTGCAGTGCCCAGCCCACCACCCCTGACTTTCCTCAGAAGGCTTGGGCATTGTGCAGTGCATATCAAACATAGCCTTGTCAGTGCTGCCTCAGCCATTATGGGGATATGTGTGCTGACATGGACTAGGGTATAACTGTGACACCAGGGTTTCAGTTTGCAGTCAAATTACAACCCCAGGAAAGCGATCTGAAGAGAATGTGCCAAACACCCCTTCAAGGTTTCTATTAATCTCCAGAATGAGAACTATAAATCTGGACTCACCTGTTGCAAGTCAAACTGTCTGGCCATGTATCTGCATTTAGTTTATTGCATAAGATTAGAGCTGGTAAAACGGGACAAAACAATTTTCCAAGGCTTTCTGTCCATTTGATCTTTACTTTTTTACTTACACAAAGTTTATTCTGTTTGGTGCATGGGCTTAGTTATTACTTTAGTTTGATAATACCTGTCTACCTTAAATAGGTTATTTAACAATGCATGTTTTTCTAAAGAAAGTGTATTTTACATTTGTTGTGCTTTGTTAAGATTATGCATAAGTAACTATTTCAGTGACTGAAAAAAATGAAGGGTAGAAATACAAAATCCATATGCCTTCAAAAACTATTTCTTCCCTTTCCTTGAGGCTGCTTCTGTCCCAAGGTTAAAAATGTTTTGTTTTTTTTTCATATAATGAACCCCAAAAATACTGGCTAATTAAATGGAATCTGTCGTCCCTCTCATGTTTTTTGGCTTGCCACAAACAGCTGCTTTACATTACGTCTCTGGAGTCAGCTGCTGTAGTTAGCTCTAAGGTTTGTAACCTTTAAAGGCATTGCATTAGCAAGCCCAAACCCCTGTGTTCTTGAGAGTCTTGCTGAGAATTTCCAAGTCTTTACATTCTCATATATTAGTGTAAACAGACCATGTGCACTCTTACTGTGCTTCTGATTCAAAACTGCAGTATGGTCTAAATGTTCAAAATCAGGGAAACAGCTTCTCCTTGCATGCTGTCCTCAAATATTCAGAGAAGCATATGTCATGTGCTCTTTGCTCCTGGCCTTTGGAAAACTATGCAATACCACAAAGGATTTGGACATGGACCGATACGTGTTTTCTTCCAATTAGGTTACTTTCTGCAATGGATACCACTCTCTCTTTAGAGAAGGTGCCCAGTGCTTTTTCACTGTTTGAGCACTATGCAGACAGTCCAGGACAAAGCAATCAACACTTCTTACAACACGTGGCTGGTAAGAAACTCTGAATATTTTCTTCACAAAAGCTAACATTTTGGCAATACTTTGGAAATTTCAGGAAGCTAAAAATAGAATCTATTTGAGAAGTGTAAATTTGCAAACCATGTAATTAGTAATCAGAGTTGAATGTAAAATGAAGTTTAATTGAGCACAAGTGTTTGGCTTATAGTAGGTACAGTAAGATGAGCAAGAGGGAGAAGTGCTAAATAGGGGGATTCTTGCATCATTTCAGACATCTGTACCTCAGACAAGCTGAAGGTCTTGATCTGTAAATCTGCCAGGGCTAAAGAAGTTGCTTTTCATTACATGCAGAGATAGAAGAAGCAATCAAAGGGCCTCGAGCTCTCTTCCTCTGAGGGTGGCAGCCGCAGAATGCTTAGTGTGGGAATGAGAGCAGGGGGCAGGTTGGTGGCTGAGGTCCCTGGACTTGTCACAAGAAAATGGAGGCACCTGAAACTCTCAAGGGATGTGAAGGGAAAGTGGTTAACTATAGCTAGAAACAGCCTCTGCCTGTGAGGGTAGTAGTGCAAATTGCACAGGAGAAAAGGGTTTACTTATTTCTGTCTGATATTTCATGTCCTTTAAAAAGCCCAACTGGGCTTTCTGCTCTGCCTGTATATATAGGTGTATTATCGAGATCTGGACAGCTGTCAACAAAGATCTCGTCAGCACCATTTTGTGGATTCATTTTCTTCATAATGAGACCTCACTCCAGGGTTTGTTTTTCAAGAGAACAGCGGTTTAGGGACCTCGCATCTCACTGTAATGCTTTGTGGCCTCCCACTTGTCGTTACATGCACCACTGCCATCATAGTCACTCCGTGGGTTTTGAAGGGAAGCCCCTTTCTCATGTGTTTGGTCCCCGAGCACTGAAGCTAGACCATTAGATTCCCTAAGGTGCTTTGTTCACTGGCTGGATTTTCAAGACTCATGGGACATTGGAGAAGTGCCCATCTTGTGCAAACTCTCAGGTGTCTAATAAGGGCTGAGTGCACTTAGCAGTGTCAGTACGGAGAGATTGTCTCTCCTCCACACCATTCCTTTTATGAGACTTAGAGGAACTCAGATATATCTGAGATGTTAATGTCCTTGTCAGATGTGTATGAATTTGCCTGTGGCATTTGAAGCTTCTTAGGTGAAGCTGGACAGGCATTTGTGCATGCAGCATTATTGCAGTGTCATTTTTTTAGGAAGTCAGATAAAAAGACCATTTTTGTAACTCACTCTTCCAGTTAACTTGCTGGTGTAAAATGTGCTGTGTGTCTTGGCGTAGTTCCTAAACTTCCTCTTGCAGTCCCATGGGTGCAACTGCTCATTCCTCCTAGGCTGCTGCCTACTGGCAAGGTCATACAGGAGGACAGAGCCATGTATTTTTTTTTCCCACAAGCCACTCCAACATTATTTCCCTAAACTGCTGAAGTCTGCTTTCTGGATTAGTTTGCATTAGCTACTGTGTTTGCTGGCTCCAGACCAGTTTGGTTTGAAAAACTGTAAATGAATAATTTTTCACTAGTAAGAGATCTTCAAAGCTCCTTATCCTTTATGCTTACTTAATCTCTAACATACCTAGTTTTCTGTTTTCACTTTTACTGCAAAGTATTTCAACTGCTATCATGATTTTTACTTTGGCAAGCAGTAGACAAAAAAATTGGTGTGTTTTTTTCTTATTTATTTGATAGTTTCTTTTTTCAAAGTTACAACCTTCCTGAAGGAAAATAGTTACATGTATACATGAAACTTGACTTGGAACTGAATGGCTTGAATACTGGGGAACATTTTCAGACACTTGGAATTTTATTTGACTGAAGCCATATGATGAAATGCATATGAATGTGCCAGGTTTCTTCAATCCATGTATTTTCCTTCAGAAAGAATTGTGTTTTACTGAACAATTTCATAGAACATTATTTTCACCACTTCAGATAGATCTTTCCTTCAAAATGCCCTCCATTTCCAAATCCTCCATATTCCCTAATGAAAAGCCCTTTTCCCTCAAATTCTTCCTCCTTTCATGTAATCCATTTCCCCTTCGTAAATTCATTACCATAAAAAACCCTTGCAGCATGCCGTTGAGCATAATGGAATCCAGGTTCTGCCTCGGAATAGAAGAGTGGAAATAATTAAAAATTTTTAAAATAATTATTTCCAAAGCCCACTGCAAGTCCTGGCCTTTTATGCTGGAAGGTGAGGACCTTTGCTGATTATAAAAATGTTTCCAATAGAGTCATAGAGGAATGTATCTGCTCTCCTTCTTCAAGTACACAATGCTAAGGAAATACTGTTTCTCGCTACATCAGAAAACTCATGGATTACTATGGAGATTACATAGCATGATGCAAAACTTCATTACACCACAGGATTTCAATGCAAACTTAACCAATGAGAACATATGTCACTTTTCTGTTGAAAAGTATAATTTAGTCAAACTCATTGCAAATACTTCCTTTTTTAATTAAAATTCCTTTTTAAAGGGAGCACTTAAAAGAGGACAATGCATAAATGTTCTCTGTTTCTGAAGAGAATAGGTCAGCTTCTTGTTTTGAAATTGCTTCCTTTCAAATTGTTTCACATTATGCGAAAGGAAATCAGAAATCAAATGTTTCTCAGTCTTGCTGAACTGAATTTTGATCCATGATTTTTTTTTTTTTCAGAAGTTTCATTCAGTAAACTAGCTTCTGTTCACATTTGGCATAATAATAAATCTTGCAACTGTGGGGTTTCTGTGATTAAAAATAGTGGTTTCCAGGCAACATCATGGGAAAAAAATGGTTTCCCCACCATGTCCACTGAGAGGAAGTATTTTCCTAAAGATGATAAATTTCTTAATTGCCAACTCTAAATGCAGTCAAAAGACAAAATGAGGATTGTTTTTAGCAATAAGAAGAATAATTCTTTTTCAATGGGAAGCAGATGTAATACTACTGTACTTGGAGCTCTCTGTATAAATCATAAGGAAACAGCCAGCATCTGCATTTGCCTTGTTCATGCCACAGGGGATCATCATCATTACTGTGGAGATATCTGAAAAGAAAGACAAAGTTTTCTGCTGAGATTCTAAGAGAATTCATGAAATATGGAAATTTACTGGGTGAAGAAATAGAACCATGTATTTTCGTTCCCTGCAATCACTTTAACAATTATAATCTTTTGGGGCTTTTTGCTTCTTTCTTTCCCCTCCCTCTCTTCTATGACATAATCACAGAGGAGAACAATATCTCATCTGGGGCTGGATCTGTGTCAATCAGGAGACAAAGTTTGTGTGAAAGCTGGGAAGCCTTGGAAATCTTTGAAGCACTTTGTGAGGAATTATCCTGGTAGCCCTGTGGAGTTCAGATGCTTTGGCAGACTTCAGGTTCACCTGTAAACCAAGAATTCTCAGTCCCCTGCATCTGTGGGGAACTTACCATGGCAGGAAGGAGTGCCAAGCTGTGCATGTGCAGTAGGAGTCCACCCCAGAGCAGGGGTGGACCTAAGAGTGCAGGAAGCCTCCTGCTCCCCAGTGCAGTTAGAGCCTTCTTTGCCTGAAGCACATCCCTGCTGCTGGCAGCGTCAGTGGCACTGGCACACTGCAAGAATCACCTCCTGGTGTGGCAGGTCTTTTCCGCTGCCCACATTTCCGGGATCAGTACACACATGTCTCTCTGGAGGAGGCTGTAGGCACATGCTTTGTGCTGGGTTTGGGTGGTCCGAGTACTGGGACTGCATCTTATTTTGTCCAGACTTGGGGGGGAAATGGGGGACTTCCAACGCTGAGCAGATCCTTTTTTTCTGTTCCTAGTTTATGAGGATCTGTTGCTCTAAAACTGCACCAGTATTCTGTATTTCCTGCTGTATTTACTCTGTGGAAATAAGCAACCTGAGTGAAAATAAGCAATTGGGTTGATTCATTAATTTGTAGGTAATTTGGTTGAAAACATAGGAGCATGCATAACAGTGGGAGACTTTCCTCTCAGTCCCACAGACACCGACTGTCACACCTCAGGAGCCAAACTCAGCCACTAGCACCTCCATTGCTGTCTACTGGGCTGTGAATGACGGGGATACCATTGACTGCTTCCAGGTCTACTGTATGGAGGAGCTGCAAGCCAGCAAAGATGCAGGAGGTGTGTAAGTTCTTGCACTTTCTGCCCTGGTGTGGGGTAAGCACATGGGAGGATGAGCTGCAGGGGAGCACCCAGAACATGGGAAGAAAAATGGCTGTGAAGACATCATGTATTGAACTAAAGATAGGCAATAGTGAAGGAAATCATAAGGAAGATGCTGTTTCTTCTCCCCTTTGTCCTCACAAATGCAAGATAGTATCATGGTCTGTAAAGTCAAGAGTAGTTGTTTTCACCTGTTGAAGAACCTTTTCATGAAGAGGCCTGACCATCAGAGAGAATGTGTCCATGCTCCCCTCATGGGGACTGCAGAGCAAGCTCCCAAGGGGACGGGTTTCATTTATGTTTTTAGGACTCTACATGTGCTTCAGAAATACGTCCTCATTGAAAAAGCATTGGGAAAAGGTAGACAGTATTTTCATATGTAGACAAAGATTTTTTTTCAAAATATTTCAAACGTTAAAAATTGAAATTTAATAAAGGGGATTGAAATGCTCATTTGTTAAAAAGCTCAAAGTAGAACATAAAGCCATTTTTAGTGACCAAGCACTGCACAAATCCATGTATGCATATATGTGCAGGCTAAAGCATGTTAAGGACTTTCTGTAGTATGTCATTTATAGCTAAGTGCTATATAGTTCATTATGAGGAATTGCTGTTATAGAGTGGTGACACCAGGGTTGGTAACTGCTGGTTGCATGTCCCAAACTTGCAGTCCAGTAGGACTAAGGGTGATAATCTCCACTTGCCATGAATGGCATTTTTGTACTCTCAACTCAAGGGCAAGTCAAAAGCTTTCTGCCAGAGTGAAATATGGAGATCTTAGCTAGCAATAATATCTGGGGTTTTTTAAATTAACTGTTTTTAATATGTTATTTGAGACGCGAAGTTGTAAGCCCTACCAGTGTAACCATGAGTGTGAGGCCCTGTGCATGTGTGTGTTCTCCTAGCCCTAGTGGAAGAGTACAGAGTGACAGTGAAAGAGAGCCACTGCGTTCTGGAAGACCTGGAGCCAGATCACTGCTACAGTGTATGGGTCATGGCTGTGAATGGCACAGGCTGCAGTTTACCCAGTGAAAAAGCCATTTTTAAAACAGGTATGTACCTTTTTTGTAATTTGATTATTACAGGTTTCAGGGCCTTAGACCAGTTTAGTCCACAGGGTTACTGACACAGAAGAAACTGCTTCATTTAACTCATCTGGCAGATAGCAGGCAGTTCAGGTCATTTTCCTGTTTGCTGAGAGATAGTGTCATAATTGCTCCTGAGAGGAAATTTGAAGGCATTCAAATTTGAAGATGTTTTCAGTGTTGGGCCACATGGCTACAGCATCAGGGCAGCACATTATGTATTTCTCTTCTGAGTGTGTTGCATTGCTCCATGGAAACTCTGGGAAAGCCACCTGGCTGCTCCCTGCTCCTGCTCCCTCTCCTGCCCACAGTGGAGGAGATGGCTGCGTGTTTAGCCTCTCTCCCATCCACCTGAATACATCCATGTTGCATTGATTTAAGATACTAATTTTTCAACGGAAGGACTGCTTTACTGAGGCTACATGCTGTGTCTTGCTCAGTGGGACACAAATCTCAAGTGTGCCTGAGAGCTCTGCTGTTAAGTAGTAAAAAATGAGATGAGTAACTAGATGAGTATTGCTTATGAGCTTCATTTGACCGATTAATTTTTCTGAGCATTAATTTCCTTAATAATTTGTATTGACAGAACTATTCCTCCTTGAATTACAAACAAGGAGAAGCATCCTTGTTTGAGGCCCTCCTGTCAGACAATTTTAAGTGCTACAGGATAAAAACAATTATTCCATTCCTGCAGTCACAAATACAGGCAAGGATATCTAACAATTTCATAGTAAAAAATTCTGTACCACACTGAGTTTTTTGTCAAAATCACTTGGCAGCAGCCACAGCTTCAAGCCTTTTGCTTAATCTACTAGACTTCAAATCTGTTGATAATTGTCCCCGATACTTAATTTGTGATTTATATTTTAACAAAGGTTATTTTCCAGAGAACTCAAAGGGGAAATGCAGATTTTTGGCCTCAGCAATGCAACTGTGAACATGGTGCAGATTTTCTGCCAAATGCACAAATGAGTTATTGCTAGCTAATAAATCATAATTTTAAAAGGGGGTTTCACCTCTCTGAAACCATTATTTTTAAGAAATCGCATTGTCTTTTGGTGTCAGGTTCACCATACTTTTTCATAAAAATTGAATCCTTCTAAGAAAAGTTAATTTATGTGAGTCTTTAACAGCTTCCTTCAGCCTGTTTCTTTAAGAAAACAAATAAACTGAGTAAAATGTGGGCTTATTAAACACCTTCCCTCAAAGCTCAATTGAACTCCCTCTGGAGTGCATGAGCTCCCGATGGACTTTGGGGATGGGACACTGCTGAGGACTGGCTGATGCAAAATTGCTGCATTACTTAACACCAAAGGCAGAAAGATGAGCACCAGTAATGGAAGCCAGTTCTTCTGTGGGAGTCCAGCTGCTTTGATATAAAGATAAAATATTTCAATTCTTCAAGTAGCTCAATGAACACAGAAGCAAGAATGCAGACTTTATTTTTAGTAATTCAGATTAAAAGTTTGCACATACAAGAAAATAATTTGCTGGTATATGCAGTTATAGGAATATACACCTTAGTAGCTGAACAAAGCTGAGACTCTTCCAGTTGCTGGGAACGCCCACAAAATTTCTCTGTTGGCACTGCACCCATGGAGGTGTCATTGTTGCCTGGAGAGTTGTGGGGAATGCAGGTAGATGCTGCTGTAGCAGCCCTGCAGAACCCCTTGACTCATGCTTCTCCACCTCCCAGATTCACAGCTTGTCCTTCCCTCCACTGAGGAACATTCTGTTTCCAAACAGTATTTTCTATGAGGGGATGATGCTGAAGACAGGAAGTATTCCTCTACCCCCCTGATCCCTCCCCCACAATTGATCTCCTGGTGATCTCTCCTTGCAGTCCTAAAGACATAGAAGTGAATACACCTTCTGCTGTTTCTCAAAACGTGCGTGATTTTGACCCTGTTGGCTCTTTGCCTCTTATACAATCACTTACATGAGTTCCAGAATATTACAATGAAATTAGATTATGTATTCTAGCTGCAGTTAATTTGTTAAAAAAATCTCAGAAACACAGGAACAGCTTTTTCTGGTATGCTTACTTCAACTAATCTATAGACAAATATTTTCAAATTACAGTAAAAAAGCTTAATGTCTTGTGACATACTGTTTACACATACATAGATGCAGGTATGTGTTTAAGCTGCTGGATGCAGGTATTAGGGGATTCAGCAATTAATTTTTCATTCTTTAGCAAGGATGCCTTTCGAAACAGACAATAACCAAACTTACCATAAGAGAATTAAGGAACTATTGCTCAGGAAGCTACAAAGATGTATTACCAGATGATGATCTATCCCACAAATTCATTGTTCTGCTGAATACGTACATTGGCTGTTCATGTAGTAAAACATAAAATAAATCTTAACCTGAACTGCTAACCTCCTGATTTTCACTAAACCAGGAAACTGTTAAATATTTGTGGGTGTTTTTCTTTCCTTTTCTAGTAAAAACAAATAATTTTTCTTAAAAAACCAGAATGCATCCGGAATGTTTTCTGTAGTTCTATGAGATTATCTTGTCATAAAATCATCTAATCCCTACTTTCATCTTAGGCTTCCTATTTGGTACCCCAAAGTAAAATTAACCTTTTTTTATTATTAGTAGTAGTAGTAGTAGTACTCTTTCTTTTAGGATTGGCATTAGGACTGTTTATGTGAGTTTCACAACAGGTCGTAAGGGGTTTTCTATTGCTATTTCCCAGAATGGGAAAAAGCAAGAGAAGACAACTGATCAATTTTCAGCCGACAGTGTTGAATGTGCAGTTTCACACAATAGCTTTTGATTACTTGCAGCTAGTGCATTATTTTATATTCCATTTTCTGCATTGCAATTGGGCCTGTAGCTCTTAAACAGAATCTCTAAAAAGGAGAAATTACAGGACCGAATTTTAGCATTGCAAAAATAACCAGGACACAATTAAACAGAAAGTCAGCAAAGTCTCCCTGTCATTTTTGCAGCAGCACATTTGTTTCTGATGCAGTTCATGCAGGGACGGCTGAGGACAAGATTGAGGTGATGCACAGAGAGCTGTAGGCAGTGCTGCCTCGGTGCTCTGCTCGTTGCAGATTGGCAGAAATGAGGAAACATTGCTTGAGGAAAGGCATAAAAATTCTAAGGATGTGAAAAATGCACAACTATTCACAGTGATTTTCCCAGCATGTTTTTATTGTTTGTTCTCCCTGTAATGCACCCCTCTGCCATTCAAACACAAACAAGCAAAAGAACATTGCTGGATGGGTAAAAATCTATCGCGTGCGTTTTCAAGGAGGTGACTGTTCCTTCCCCACCAAAGATGCCCCTCGGGCACCCTCCTCGCAGTACAGCTAACGTGTCCTTGTGTCCCCAGCGCCCGCTGTGCCCACTATCAAGGCCGAGGACTGCACCGTGTGTTGGGACACAGCCACCGTCCGCTGGCACACCGAATCCGGGTCCGCCGAGTCCTTCATCTTGGAGTACTGCCGGCAGCACTCGCCGGAAGGAGAAGGTCTCAGGTCAGTGCCGCGCCCACGAAAGCACCTCGGTTGGATTAGGCAGCCGCTAATGACCGCCCTCAGACCGCAGCTCATTACGCAAGAGATTATGCTGCCTGCAGCCACGCAAGGAGTAAATCTGGTTCTGTGTGCTGAGCAATTTAAGGAGCAGGCACTAATCTATGAGATTAGGCTGAGACATAAAAATACTTCCTTTTTATTCTGCTTAACCGGACAATCCCTTTCATTCGGGCCTAAAACCGTGGAGATGTTGTGCTGTCTGCAATCAACCAGAAGGTTTGGGGCTGCGCTGGGCAGGGAAGCAGTCACTGCCCCGAAGGTACCGTGGCCCCGGGGCAAGGCAGAGCAGGGCAGCTGCACGGGAAGGCGAGTGATGGAGGAGCATGGCCCAGTTTGCTCTTCACTTTGTGGAGAACGAGACAGAAGTCATCTCTGTGCATAGCAAGGGTGATATGGCTGTCTCAGTAATATTGGTGACCCATCTGTGCTGTGTGGACGTGCAGAGGCCCCTCAGCGCACAGCTGAGCTCAGTGCTGCCTGGCTGTGCAGGCATAACACAGGGATCCAAAGTACCTTTGAAATTCGGGGTGGTGGCTGTTTATGCCAGAGCCTGTCTGGTTTGCCCTATGGTAAGCCTGTGCTGCATAGAGGACAGGACAAAGAGGAATGTTGGCACCCCTGAACCGCGTAACTGTGCACTCTGCTGAAATGCAGAGAAAATTGTTGCAGAATCATAGAATCTTAGAATAGCCTCAGTTGGAACAGATCTTAAAGATCATCTAGTTCCAACCCCTCAACTGTAGGCAGGGGATTACCTGGTGGTCTGTATGTTCTTAGGGCTTGGGGGTCCTTGTTTGCCTTTTAAAAACAGTGACAATATTCAAGCAAGATACAGTTGCAAAGGTCTGAGAAGTTTTGTGAAGGGTGACTTGCCATATGGGACCCTGTGGAAGAGCCTCAGCCCAGCTGAGGTTGTCTTTTTCATCTCCTGAGAAGTCTGATTAAGGTCTTCACCTATGGGCTAGTTTACGTGGGCATCATGGAAATGGGATGGAGAGGGAAGAGCTCCATGAAGAGGAGGAAAGGGCTTCATGCCCTGCAATCAAAATTAGTTAAGTGGACTGAAGTGTTCATAGCTTTGTAGGGGAGAAGTACAACTGTGAAATTGTGAATGCCTTGTTCCTTACAAAAGTAGGCTGAAAACTGAAATTAAAAATTTCTGTGTGGGTGGGGGACTTTTTATCATGCAGTACCAGTGTGCTGCATTACGGCAATCAAGGAGGAGTGTCGCCTGTTCTCCTGCCTCTCGGAGTGGGCTTGCTCTGTTTTGTACATATTTCATGAGGCCATCAGGTCCCTGTCAACCTGCCAAAGTTGCTGTTGGTCAAAGATAATGGAGCTGCTCCCAAAACACAAGTTGGTTATTTGCTCTCAAGTTTCTGTGCTGTTATCTGAAATTGACTTTTTTCTCAAAACAACCAGAAACTGTGCTGATTTCTGTAAATCCATGAGCAAGGTGTTGGTAACACCAAGTGTTTGCTTGTGTGGTGATAAATGTGGCAAAAAAGCTTCCAGAACAGACCCCTTAGCTTTCTCAAGTGACCTTGTGTAAAATCTAACATGTTTATAATTATACTGAGTCACATTTGACTTTTTGGCGTCCCTGTCAGCAGAAGCTGGCCTTTAACTGTGACAAGTGTGAAAACTTCCCACAGGACAAAATAATGAATTTTCTCAGAATTGCTGTAGTTTAAAATTCGCTATTTATAGAAGGGCTTTGACCTCTTTTTGTGTGTCAAAGACAATGTTTTGCCACTTACTTTCCCTGAAAACAATTTCCTTCTTTCTTTTTCCTAAATCAACCCCCCAAGAATAACCTGGAAATCTTCTGTAGTGTCACAGGTTGTTATAGTGATGGAGAAGTTTTTAAAAAATATTTCAGTTTAAAGTTTTACATAAAGCTGAGGGGAAAAAAGCCCACTAGTAAATGGAGAATACTGCCTGTATCACTCATATCCAAGGCCCCCAAAGGTGCAATTTAGAATTGGAAATCAACTTGAATAGAAGTCAATCAACTTGACTAGAAGCCAAGAACCTATATAAGGTACAATAAAACTCTGACTCTATGCACACCCAGAATTTTGGTCTCAAATCTTGTAGATTCTTCTGGGTTTTTTTCCTTGAAAGTTTGGAGTTTGTCCTTTGCAGGTTTCCGGAGCAACATGCATCTTGGGGATCAGCCAAATGTGGAGCCCTCTCATAGACAGCTTGTGCCTTTTGTGCCTGCAGCAGCCCTGGAGCTAAGCAATTTCGCAGTCCCTGGGTGGGAGTTCAAACACATTTCTCAGCAACCCTAGAAGGATTGTTCAGTTGCTGCTGTGGGCACAGTGTGAAAGCAGAGGTCAGGGAAGAACACTGAAGTAAGGTTCTGGAGAAGGCAGCATGGTCCCATCCCATAAGGCTGCTTTCACAAATGTCATTCTGGAATCTCACCCAAGGTAAAGGATGCTCCCTTTCTGAGTGAGAAAGGCCCTCATTGAACAGCTAGAGAGAGATGTGGTCTAAGTCAGCCCCATGTAAACTTCAGCATGCCACAGAATCACAGTGTGGTTGAGGTTGGAAGGGACCTTTGGAGATCAGGTAGAGTTAACACCCCTGATCAAGCAGGGCCTCCTAGAGCCAGTTGTCCAGGATCCTTTTAAATAACTCCAAGAATATCCTTGGAGCAATCCCAGCTACGCAGAGAGAGAATATGAAGCACGTCAGGAAATGAAACCTCGCTAAAGTTTCCTTTCAAATACTGTCAAAAAACCAACCAACCAACCAAAAAACCACAAAATCCCAACCAACCAAAACATACAAAAAACCAACCAGCCAGCCAACCAGCCAAAAAAACTCCACCCAAATCTGTATTTTCCCTTCTCCTTTCTCTCTTCTTGCCAACTTGCCACCTGAGGGACATGATTTCATATAAAATCATCTTAAATCTTCAGCAAAAATGAGTCCCTGTCCTGCTGCGGTGGTTTTAAAGCTCCTTCCCAAGTTGAATCTTTTCCCAGAATCTTTATGAGTGACACTTTGAAATGTTTCTTTCAGTTTCAAGAGCTCTGCTATTTTCTCACTGTTCAGCCTCTTTGTGTTGAGAAGTCAATGGAGCTGTGGGTGGAAGATGGAAAGCTGTGAGAAATGTAGTCCAGGGATTAGGTATGTAGGCTGTTCAGATGGAAAGCCTGTGTCACATCATGAGGAATCTGTAAGACTTGGGGAGGCAGAAATAAGTGAAGTATGTGGTGGGCTTGTGAAAGTGGAAGTTACTGAATGTCATCCTCTCTGACAGTGCAAGACCAGCACTTCTAGGGAATGAAATTTTTAGTTTCCTTGTGGAGCAAGTCTAATGCTGGAACAAGAGGAGCAAGTCTCCCTCCTCTTTCATTGCCCACGTAATAGTCCTGGTAGCTCAGGAAACAGAGTATTAGAAACACAGAACCGTCTTTCCTTCTAACTCTGCCAATTGAAGATAGCAGCAAGCAGGGGGTATTTTGGAGACCTAATCCGAAAACAGCCTGAGCTTGGACAGAGGAGAGGAAGGGAGGCATACGGCACAGCTGGGAGCAAACTCAGAGCTGTTTGCTCTTTATTTTTAGCTTCAAGAGCTTTTTTTCCACTCATGGTGCACCCTTTCTGTATGCTTCCACATGTATCTTGAGAAGCTTGCATACTTTCACCCTAACTCCATATCAGTGATAGCAGCACAGCTCTGGAAGTACTGTTTCAGTGGGATCTTGGGGGTGGAAATGACAATTATAGCACAGAGGGTGTTGTGAATCACTGCAAGGCATATCGTTTGCTGGGTTCAGGCGATATTAAAAACTATCCCCTAGGTGTTGTTTCCTTTAAATAAATGAGGATGCTGATGAGAGGAATGAGCATGAACACACAGCATCAGATCTCTGCAAAACCAGAGAAATCACAGATCTAGCAGAAAACTGCTACTATAATATTCCTTGGCAAGTTAAAGGTGAAGGAACACGCAAGTCCTTTTTGTTCTGCTTTAAATAGCACGTACCTGATATTTGGAGAGTGGATTTTCAGTCTTACAGATTCCTCTTACAATGAGAGGAGATACTTAAAATATTTAACTTCAAATTCTTGTTGACTTTCTATGCACTAATTTTTGTATCAATGATACGAAGAAATTGAGAGGACAGTGCAAATAAGATAACATTTAATCTAAAGATCAGGATGCCTCACACTTTGACAACATTATTACATTTCAAATCATCTCTAAAGTGGGCAGGTGTATATAAAGTAGAAACTATCTGACATTAGAAATGTTGTAGGTGGATTTCTTTTATTTCAAAATTACAGTTCATTACTTAAGGTGAGCTTGAGGAAGATCCATCTGCAATGCTTGTTACAAGAAATCAGAAATGAAACAGTCTTCCACCAACACAGTCAGGATGCATTTTCCCTCGCCTTCTCCTACACATAACCTGTATGCTGTAAGCTAAGCACTAATCATACCTTCTCATCCTTGCTGTTGCAGAGTCAATCTGAAGCATGATAAACTCGTGTGATGGCTGGGGAGCCTCAGTATTCACTCTCCCCCTTCATACTACCCTCTAGACAGGAGTGGCAACAGATAGCAAGACCTATTTCTTCTTTGCATGAAGCTTCTTTTGTGCTTGGATCTGACTCAGAATGTAGCAAGTGAAATTCCTTCTTGTCAGCATATTCTGTTTCATTAGTTGGCAGCAGCAGGACTGTTTTTAAGCCTTAATCGCAGCTAAAATTGATGGGCTCTTAGGCAGCTTAAAGCTGGCTGAAATAGATTACCAAGCAGAGAATGCTATTAGAAAACCTGATCACTGTTTTACAGCCCAGATCTGCTTGAAGTCGAGATTTTTCTGTCTCACTATTATGAGAAAAAGCAGCATGGACTGCTGCTGGTGGCATATGACTGGACCCAACATGTTCTCTAAATACCTATGAGATGTCTCTGGGATCCACACTCCAGAATATTAATAACCTTTATACCACAATCTAACTGTCTGATTGAATTTAGAAATTGTTTTGTGTTTTATTATTTAATCATCTGATATGAAATAAATAGAGAAAAAGAGGATCTCCTAATTTCTTTGGAAGGATACTGACTTACATGACATTTTCTAGAAGATAGAAGAAGGAGCCATGTACAAGGCTTCTCTGTGCTTAGGGCAGATTGATCTACATAGTGCCACAGACAGCTTTCAAGGAATAGCTTAGCATATCCTCTTTTCATCTCACTTGTAACTCTTTGCTCAAAACTCCTCTCTGGTAGTCCCTGCTTCAGATTCACATCAAAGATGTCAGTGTGCTGCTTTTAAGGAACAAATTGGGTAAGTCTTGCCTAGGAAGCATGGATAAATTTCTTCCAAGCTTAGGTGCCTACTTCTTTTCCCCTACCTCTGCTTCTATCCTGTTTTTCCTTTCTCTCATTTCTTTCATATTTGTCTCCATTCTCAGTTCCCATCTTGTTGTTTTCTTGTTGTCCCCTATAATCAAGTCTAAAGAGCTTGTGTTCTCATCAGTCAATTCATCAAGTTACACCTTTTCCCTAAGCCTTTCAGCCTGCTGTGCTGTCAGTGCCTTGCTGAAGTAGTCTAGTGGTCAGGGCGAATCATGATGGTTAAGAAAACCATGCAATTTCTGCCATTTCTCGTTACTGCATCAGTTCAGCATTAATGTAACACATTCCCTGAAAGTAGCATAGTCTTGTGCTGATCGTGCCAGAGCCCCAGACCCTCTGAAATTCTTTTAAATTGAAGGAACAGATCACAGAAGCATCCGGCGCATTTTCTCGATGCTCTCAATTGCTCTTAATGACAACTGTTAGTGCAAAATACCTGTCACAGACTAATAAGGATGACACACCAGTTTTTTCTGAAGATACCATCCTCCTAGAAAGAGATCTGTGAGGTGTAAGCAGGACTCTGGTGTGCTAAGAGCGGTGAGATTTTACCTCGATGTGATAAATGCAGCAGAAGCAGGCACGTGAAAAATCCCAGTGGATGAGCACTGATTATTCTTCAGTTTGTACTGCTCTCTGGTGGGATATATGTGTAAAAACAGTCCCCCCTAATGAATAGCAATGATCTGATCTGACTGCTGACTCTCTTGCCTTACCTCCTCTAGTGGGGTCACAGCAATTTGTGCTGGAAAAAATAATTTATTTAGTCTAGCTTCTCACAGAGGAATTGCTTGCAATCTTGGAGAGAGACCATCATGGGCTTCACTCTTAAACCTGAGGTAGAGAGGAAAGTGTTTTGCTCACTCTCCAAAGACAGGTCTCCCATTCTGGAATTTAAATACTTGCCTAGTAGATTCCTAAAATCATTTCTAGGAGAAAATTATCTACTTTATACAGATAATCAGTCTTTACCTGTGGGCATACAATGCAGAGCATGCATATTGTCTGGCTTTGCTGTTATCATAAGAGGCAAAAAAATGAGGAAAATCAAGATCTAGTGCAAGAGAATTTGTTAAGCCAATCTTTCCTACTGCTGTCAATGTAGAAAATAAAATGGCATTTTTCTAGCCATCCAAAATGCTTTCACTGGTGCTTAAAAGCACCTGTGAAGCTAATTGAGTGGGTGCTGAGTCCTGCTTTCTAGGAGTGTGTCAAGACACCAAGGGTAGAGGATGTGAGGGCAGGAATTTTTGAGGCACTGTACAGGGGAGCACAGTCAAAGCAGTAAACTGCGTGAAGGCAGCTCCTCTGCTCTGCCTCCTGCAAAACTGCCCTGTTACACTGCATGGTACCACGACAAAGACAGAGCCCAGGCTTAGCTGTTGAAGGATTTGTGAGTGAGGAGTTCCTAATAAGAAGTTAATCACCATTCTATGATGATTCTATGATGAAGAGCATGGTTTCTGTGCCGCATCAGATAACGATATCAATTCTTTTGGACTTGTAGTATGTAGCCAGATAGTAAAACACAAGTGTATTCAGTGTCATGAAACATATTAATTAAAAGATAGGGGTTTTAGCTTCAGAAACTTGCTCATTTTGTAAAAAAAAAGCAGACTTTTCGCAGGAGGCAGATGAGGATTTGACTCTGTGGTGCTTAAATTTTATGTGGTGAATTATGCTGCAAAATGATCATAACTTGATCATTACACCAAATGACTGCACTAGGTGATAATGTGGTGCAGGAACAAAGGCCTGAAACATGATCAGATAAAGTGAAGACAATCTCTCAAGTGATATGCTGAAGCTCCTACATAACTCAGTTGTTTGTGAAAACAGTGTATGCCTTTCTCATTTGGAGTTTCTGTTTGGTATTTGTTATTTCAGTAGTAAACAATACCGTTGGGGAACTTAGCTGTTGGCATAAAATAGTCTTCCCTAGTTTGGATACCTGCATATATTTTAATGTATCTTCAACATTTGCAGATCGTTTGCTGGTATAAAGAAACCTGAATTGAAAGTATCCCTGGAGCCCAATGTGAACTATTTCTTCTATTTGAGGGCTGTCAACCCATTTGGGACAAGTGAACAAAGTGAAGCAGCTCTCATCTCAACTAAAGGTAGATAATGAATTCCTGATGTCAAAACAATGGGATGGAAGGGCAAAGTAGCCGAACATTTTTCTTTGGAAATTATTCCTGAAGTTCCCAATGGTTGTGACCAAGTTACTGAAGTTTTTATCTTGTTAACTCAAATTTATATCTGGTTTTTTTCAGCTTAAAATTAGCATAATCAGGACTACTTCACTTGAAGTTTGTATATTTATGTCTTGTGTAAAACTGGTGTGATCTCAGAAGCAAAAATGTTGAATTCTGTCAGAGATGAAGTGATTAAGTATTCTTCAGGGATCTCAGTTTGCTTGAATCTGACAGAGCACAATCAGATAGAAGTTGTCATGACCTTAAGGAAAACCTCTCACAATTAAAACCTAATGGAGTTTGAGTGATGAGGAAGCATGCAAAGCAGTTTTAAAATGTAATGGATGATTCAAACGCTAAGATTTTGAGATAAATAGTGTTATGTATGGTTCTTCCAAATCAGCCTCAAAATTCAAATTTGCTATTTTGAAAATAGTAATTGATTGAAAATTATTCAAACTCCTTACATACTCTTAAAGACCTCTTTATCGCCTATCTGCATTTCTGAATATTAGACTGCTGTCTCAGCTTGGAAGACTCCTTGCATTTGCGTCTGATTTTCTGTCACTGCTACCTGCCAGCAGAAACAGCCCTGTCCAGCTAAGATGGCCATAATTGTTGCTTAACATTTTATGATTCAAGTTAATGTAGCCAGCCTCTCAGATCTGGTGTTTCTTTGTCATGAATTTTACCAGGAACTCGATTTCGCCTGCTGAGTGACACAGCACATCCTGCATTGCAAATCTCTTCTAATGCAACAGTGATCCACCTTCCTGAAAAAACCAAACTCACTGGGTGAGTAGCAGTATGATGAGCAAAACCACCCTGTGGAGTTCAGGATGGATGCCTCACTTTAATTTTTTGCCAACAGGCATCTTTCACATGACACTAATTTTGTGGAAGAACTGAATCATTTTCGTCATGCGGCCTCTGGACTTCATGCAATTGACCCCCCCCCCCCCCCCCTTTTAAACACTGCAACATCTCAGTAAAGTCAGTGGTGGGATTGATGTAGGTACTGGGAAGAGTTCAGTGTCACACTAAGGAATGGCCAGGAAGTCAAAGACAGTGATACCTACTTGGATTGCTTCATTTGTTTCAGCCCATTGTCACCACTTAATCAATCAGAGTCTCCAAGCAATCTTTTGCTGCCCTGAGAAGGTCGGGCTTAGTTTTTAATACATTGTGGATAGAAGTAATCCATTTTCCATAATTTGCTTCTCTCCTAAGGGCATTATTGGTAGTGTTTTCTAAAGTATTTGTGGCTTTGGAAAACTAGGAAGTGCTCCTGGGATATGTTAACAGGATTGACCAGGCTAGCTCTATCCATTCAGAACATTGCAGGGGGGTTGACATATT
>WAAE01039046.1:0-14405 GCA_013400495.1 Nicator chloris | reverse complement strand
ATTCCATTCCTCGATAAATATCTATCCATGCCTGTGAACAGAGGGATGAGTCTGATGTAGGAAAGCTTAAGTTTCCTGACTGATGCAAGTTTGTATAGGCAATCTGTGTGTGTAAAATCGCCTATCCTAGGACTGTCATCCACTTTTCAGAACTTATGCCTGAGTTCATCCTGCTTCATCTCCACTTAGCTGGAGAAAGTGCTTTACTCCAAAACCCTCATAGTGCTAAATGTTACCTCCTCTTCCTTCAGTCTGTACATGTGAAATGGACATCCAGTGAAGATTCTTGCTTAATTTATATAAAGGATAGTGATTTTGACCTCCTTCCCTTCCTTCCTTCTGCAATTGCTCAACAGTGTCCTTTCTGGATTGCCTAATACATCATGTACAATGTAAGAAATCAAGGCTCTTAATTTGTATTTCAGATTCCAGACTGGTAGGTCTCACATGTCAAAACAATGTTCTCCTAGGGAGTAAATGCACCTGATTTAACTTAGATAACTAGCCAACAACCCCATCTTAGATATCTAATGTGGTAAGATTTATCTCTCCTGCAAACGTGTATTTGTCCAAGGTGAAGAACCTAAATTAGGCAGATATGATGTCACTCATGAGGATTTCAGAGTCACCTACTCTCCCCCTTGACCAAATGGATGTGAGCTCTTCCTCTGGAAGTTTGCATGCTTCTATACAACTGAAATGGAAGGTAAACAGAGCAGGCTATGCCTTAAGAATACTTTGAGATCTAGCCTGCAATGCCAGGCCCTGCATTTTAAGTTTTTTATATTGTCCCATTTATGTTTTATTCCAGTCCTCAGAATCATTCAGTCATCCTCACATGATATTCTGTATTTGAAGTGCTTTTCAATTCTCTATCATCAATAAATTTCATTATCAGATTGACACTTTTGTGCCAAGTCCCCAATGAAATATTTAAATAACATCAGACCCAAGGCTAACCTTTTAGGAACTTTACCAATAAGTTTTTTTCTATGAATAAAAATCTAATTTCAGTTCGTTTTCAGATTTCATTGGTCAGATTTCATTTTCTTACCTATAATACAGTTCCTCTGTTATTCCTGGTTTAATGAACATCCCATGTGACACTGCACTAATTTCTTGTAGTGAAGAGCTGATTAAATCTGTCGCATTTCTCTAAATGGCTTAGAAACAACATAACATGACCCATTATATTAAATCAGCTCAGAAATTATATCTCAGAAAAGTTCAGTGTGAAAAGATAATAATTTTAAGATATTAATCAAAAATGAGAAGTAATATTCTCAGAATTCACTCAGAGCCCTAACTGAAAAACTCCTTATTAAAACGGGTGAAGATAAACCAAAAGACCTCTCTCCAGAAAATAAAAAATTCAAATTAAATACTTAAGCTTTTTAAAATGACAGTTATAACTGAGCTATTTTTAGTGATCTAATATTTAAATATCAATCAGCTGGGTACCCTACTCCCTTGGTAACTGCAAATACTGGTTTTGCAATATAGTATGATGTTTTACTTCCCTCCTCCTTGGTTCTTTCTTTCTGACAGTGTGATGAATTATATTGGTGTTTCATGTTATTGAGTCACTAAAGTTAGAGCACAAACTCATTTGTATGACAGCACTAAGATACTACTCCACCTATTCCTTGAAAATGAAGAGTCTTTTTGAAGCTGCATTTGTTTCTATCTGCACCAAAAAAACCTATTTCTGTGATCTCTTAAGAGAGAAATCACTTTCTAATGCACATCACATCCATGTGTCATGTATGACATCAATAAACCCTGATATGTTTCTTGCTAGGTATTCAGGTCAACGCCTGAAATAGAGTACTGCTCCAGCGGAAAGGAATAAGCTGGGAAATGCAGATAAACAGAGGATTCTTGTGATTCAAAAGCATAGAAATGTCTGACTGGGTGCTGTGCTGAACATGTTCTGTATATTTTCCATAAGACAGACTATTTTTTCTTCTTCTATGAGCAAAAGTGATTAGTACACAGATGTGTAATAATGCATATCAGACAGCAAAACCAGAAGCCGACAAGATCAAGGGCAATTTATTATTCACAAAACAGAGGATTGAAATTTAGGGGTGATCTCTGATAAAGAGCTTTTTTTTGAAAAAGTGGATGAAGTATTGGTTCCACTGAAGTCAGTGAAAAGTTGCCAGCAATTTTAACAGAGATAAAATTCTATTTTCTTGTTTTGTCTTTTCACATGTCCCTCTTTTTAACTCCCTGGACAATTTATATTAAGAGTTTCATTTTTAAGTTTGGGCCTAGGAAAAAAAATTGCATATTGTATGAACAAAGTCTTTGCATCATCTCACTATATTTTGATTGATTATTTTTAAATTCAGATTTATTCCTGAGCATTACAGTGGAAAGGGTTGGAGCATCTGTGAGAAGGGTGATCAGGTGAAAGGCAATTGCACGGATTTGACACAAATTCAATGGGAAACAAGTATGACTTACTGTCTTTAACGTCTCTGTCTCTAAAGAAAACTGATGCTCTTAAGCATGATTAAAAGTTATCTACCAAGATGGTCAGAGAAAAAAGCCTATAGGAGTAGGTTAAAGAAGTTTTTTTAGACTGTCAGAGGGAATACTAAGAGACAATGAATTAACTAATTGAAGGGCAGTTAAAACATAAGCAAAACTTCTCAGCAAATGTTTCAACAAATGTCAATAAGATAATTCAGGCTGGAACTCAAGAAATCTCTGGGCTGACTTCCTACTCAAAGCATAGTTGGCCGTGAGATTGGATCTATTTGCTTATGGTTTCACACAGTCTGGTCTAAAAACCTTCAGGGGTGGAAACTGCATAACCTCCCTTGCCAACCTCTTCAATTTTTTCATTGCCCTCATTGTTTAAAAGTTTATCATTATATACAATCTGAGCCTCTCTTGCTTCAACTTATGCATGCTGTACATCGTCTCCCCAATATGCACCACTGTGAAGAGCCTGACATCCTATTCCCTAACTCCCTGTTAGTACTGGCAGGTTGCCATTAGGCCTTTTTGAAGCCTTCCATTCTCTGGTGTGGACAGGTCCAGCTTCCTCACTTTTTCCTGATGAAACAAATGCTCCAGCACCAACCATTGTGGTGGTTCTTTCCTGAATTTGAATCACTTGTTCAGAATATTTTATACTGGGAGATCCAAAATTGGATGCAGTATTCCAGATGTGGTCTCATGAGTGCTGGGTAGAATGGAACTGCCACATATGTGTTTGCATTGCCCGTGTTCATTTCACCCAGAACTCAGTTGGCTGTCTTTGCTGTCAGGATGCTGCTGGCTCATGCTCAGCCTGCCATCAGTGAAGACCCCCAGGTGCTTTACAGCACAGCAGCCCCCCAGCCAGGCTCTTCCCAGCCCATATTATTTCCAGGGCTTCCTCTTTCTAAGAAGAAGGATTTTGCATTTGTCCTTGGGGAATTTGATAGTGTTCCTGTTGGACCATACCTTCAGCCTGTCCAGGGCACCTTGGATGGCAGTCTGCTCTCAGCCGTGTCAGCTTGTCACTCCATTTTAGTGTGTTCTGAAAACCTGAGCAGACTGCACAGGCATTTCTTCAAGATCATGGTGTTAAACAGAGCAGGTATCAGAGCAGACCCCTGCAGTTCTACACTTTTTGTCACTTCCAGATAGAGCACAAATCCATTAACCCCGTACTCACTGAGCCCACTAGCCTCCAATCATTTTTTTACCATCTAGACTGAAATCTACTAATTTGAATTCAGGAATATTGTGTAAGTCAGTATCAAAAGACTTGCTAAAGGTAAATTATATTCACTGCACTCACCTCATTCCCAGGCCTTGATATTTTGTCATTCAAGGCAATCAAGCTGGTTAGGCGTGATTTATCTTTGGTAAATCCACGCCACTGGTTCCAATTACCTCTTTCTCTCTCATGTCTCCTGGAAAGTGTACAAAAAAACCTTCTTCCATTATTTTCCTAGAGACTAAGCAGGCTGCCTCACCTGCCACAAACTAAGGCTTGCAATATTAAGGTTGGTGATTAGGTAAAAAAATTTGATAAGGAGTAATGCAGTGCTGGAACAGATGATGAACTTTCCATCTCTGGAGTTTGTCAAGACTCCGTACGGCAAAGATGTTACTGACCTAATTGAACACTGGTGATCTCCTATATTAAAGAATTGTATTGGACTACATGACCTGCAAAAGTCTGCCTAACTAAAACTTCTCTGATTTTATAGCCCTTGGACATAATTATTCCTAAAATTCTTTAGGTATTGAATATTTTCTATATGACAGGATGCTGAGATGCATTTCTTGCTCTTAATAATAACTTTATTGTCTTGTGAAAATTTACTTAGTGTTGTACCACATCACATTTTCATAAGTATCAGATTAAGCCATTTTTGGCTTTCATGAAGCATACATAGGAGTGTGTTTTGCCCATTGTACATTATTTTTTGATTACTCTGTGTAAAAAAATAAGTTCTTAAGGATGCTCTAAGGCAACATTTTAAGTACAGCCAAGAGAGCTTTAGAAAACATTATACAGAAAATGCACAGTCATTTAAAGTTTGCTCTCATATGAAGTTCACAACTACTCTAATAGCTGGAACAAAGAAACTAGGTGGCATTGTCCCTCCTCAACCACCCTAAACCCTATATAGACACAGAAATAAATTTTTAAGTTCTACTGTGCAATATGAATAACTATATTTCAAATGGCTTTGCATCCAAGGTTTATGTAACTACCTCAAAAATGTTGAATCCCATCAATCATATATGATACAGATTTCAAGAGTGGCATTTTAGTAGTGTTACAAGCACTCAACATCTTGCTGTGTTATGCCAAATAAGTTTCATTCAAGAAAACTGTGTTGTGCTGACTTTTTGAGACTCATGATACAGAAGATGCTGTTCCAACAAAGCTGGTTTTTCCATCTTTTTGTGTCATCATCATGTTTAGTAGGACCCATGTGCAACCAGTTTTATGTTGCTTAAGGCTTTTCATATAGAGTCACTTTTTTTCAGGTCATAAAAATTGTGTTATTATACCTTCATTGGATCTACAAAATCAGAAACTTAGTGTTTATTGAACATAGTGGGGATTTGACTTGAATAAAAATCTAGCAAAACACATTAAAATTTCTCAGATTCTATAGTCATTTAAAGAACTGAATATACCTTATAATGCAAGCAGTTAATGTATATTGAGAGAGTTTTTTAGCAATTAAACATGGCACTCTGTATATTTATTTTTTCAACATGGTTTTACATTCTTGTGTATTTGAATGCTTTTTAAAAGCTGTGTGAAATTTGATTTTCACTTTCAGTGTATCTTATTATATACATATAATTTTCTGTCCATCCAAGGATATGGCTACAGAAAGGGATATCATCTTTGCAGTAAATTGTGCTGGCATTGGATAGCTTTCAGAAGAATGTGATATATTCATTTAAGGCTCGAATTAGATTGTCTGTTTTCATCTCTACTCACTACCCTATTTTCTCCATGATTTACTTTAATTTCCAAACCTTGGGGAAACATCAACCAACTGCTTAAAAAAATAAAATCAATGCACTGAAAAAGTATTTTCCATCTCAATTGCAGACCCTAGCGCTACATCCTCATTTTCATCTTGGAAATAATGATCTCACAGAAACTATTTTTAAGGCCTGGGTTCAAATCTACCTCAGTATTAAAATGGAATGAGCAGAAGTTTTCCATCTCTTGCCTAGAAAAAACTTTGTCACGTTTTAAACGCACGTAGTGACCCATGGTTGTTGCCTTTGTCAAAAGACAGAAACTAGCTCAAAACTGAATGATAAGCAAGAACCCAGTGTTACAAAGCAGTGCTGGGATTTCAGTTGTGTCTTTTGATTGCAACCGTGCTCCATAAGGAGGTCAGAAGGGGCCTCTGGGGGAGCTGCCCTTGTGGCTCATGCCCACACAGATCTCCCTGACTGTCAGGCCTGTTGCTCACCTGCTGCTGGGTGCCAGACAATGGCAGATGCTGCCCCAGCATGTCCCTCACTAGATGCCAAATGGAGCCACCTTCTATCTCTCCAGACTAGTCTTATCCAGTTTGTTATCAGGCCAATCCCTGCTGCTTTAATATTTATCTCTAACAAAGATTTTAATAAAATGAACCGAAACCAGGTTTTTAAAGATCAAAGGTGTCTCTATCATCTGATTATCTGCTAGGAAATGACAAGTTTAAACACCCTGGAGCCACTCAGGTTTGACAGATTAGTGGCCCTTGAAATCCTAAAGTATCAGTGACCAGTAAACCTTTTCTCATCTGAAATCTATGTTGTGAAAACAGTCTATAGCTTGTTGGGCAAAAATAAACAGATTAGTGCCCCGTGCACCTGGTGTTTTGTAGAGCCTGGGCATTGACATAACAAGCTTATGAATTTGGGACCAGGCCAATTCTGATTCCAGGAACACAGCAAGAGATTGATTAAAGAGAGCTTTATACCATCTGTGGTCAGGTTATGCTTGGTATAGTTCATATATCTGCAAGAGTAGCAATAAATATGCCATTAGAGAGAACAGGTTTTCATGAATTGAGGAAAGAAATAGGAGGTGAGTAGGAAGATGGGTTCTGCTCATCAGTAAGGATTTGAGGAAGAGTGGTTCCCTGTCACCTGTGCGAGAAGATCATGCACAAAGGAAAGCTAGTTCTGGGAGATGCTCCCTCAGAAATGAATTTATGATTCAAACTTAGATTCATTCCTGTATTTATTTAATTAAGTTTGGTATAGGCATTTTGGCAGAAGTTCAAAGTCTACATTAGCAAGACAGCAGCAAAATATATATCTGGTTAGGAATGATTGGCTCTCAGCTGCATCACTCTACTAATGAAATTGAAAGTAAAGACCAAATTATAGCCAGGGCATAAACAGACACAGTTTAACTGTCTTCAGTGATATGGTACGTGTTTATACCAGATACAAGTTTTGCCACAGAAGGTGAGTCTGTAAGTAGTACTTTTTTCTTCATACCTTCAGCTAACACTGAGCAGCTGTCCCTCCCACCACAAAAATTACTTGATTCTACGTACGTGCCATTTCTGATCCATCCACAGCATAGGCCTTGTGCCAGCTCCTGCTGTGAGTGGTTTGGCAGGGAACTCCATTGAGATCTGAATTACCAGCACACATAATCACCAATGTCAGTTGTTAAATATGAAGCAGTTTTTTATCAAAGGAAAAAGCAGAGATTATAGTTTGTGATTAATCTCCTGTTTAATGTTTTGTTATCTCAATCATTCAATTGAACCCAGAAAATACTTGTTAGAGCCTATAAACATTTTAGCACTGAACTCATAAGATTTGGAATACTACAGGAAACACTTTCCATGTTTAAGAGAAGGCAAGTAGATAGCTGAGAACAGTTATGTGTATAATTTTAGCAAGTAAAGCAACACTGTGTTCTCAGATCCGCTTACACTGGAGTAATCCAGATACACTTTTGTTGCCATTTTCACTGGGATTTTGATGTAAAATTTTCCAAAATGGGTTATGTGTGTATATATCGCAATAAAAACATAAGGCATATTTCTAATAATAGGCTTGTGAGTTTCTCAAGCATGTGCAATGACTGTTGAATCTGCTCTGGAGCAGTATCTTCTCCTTAAAGAGTACCTAATTTATTCTATGCTATTAATTAATGCTATCATTATTACATGTATTCTCTCTTACGGAGTTTGCTAAGGTAGACCCTGCTTCTCACTAATGTGTTCATCAAATCCCTTTAATATGGGATTAGAAAGCAATGCTAAGAGACCAAGCAGCTGTCATGGACTCTAATATCATCTTCTGGCATTGTCTTTTAGAAGCTATTTGATTATGAAGGAAGTCTAATAATCTCACTTTTCTAGGAATGTCTTTTCTTACCTAGCCTTCTTATAGAAAAGTATTTTTCAAACTTTATTGTACCAGAGGCAGCCTTTGGATGTATCTGAATATTCTTTGAACTTGTCTTGGCTAAGAATGTTAACCTACTTGTTATTAGTTTTAAGCTTTACTCCTTTTTTTGATCAATTTCACGTAATTTTTGATGACCGGAATAGCTCTTAAAATGTTAAGTATACAGTTGCTTTTTAGGCATTAAGATTAACATACACAACTCCCATTAGCTTTGTTGATGTATGGATTTTCAGATAAATGTTTCATTTGACCAGGCTAATTCTAGTCTCTTTTTTTTTCTGGATTTTGTGGTTGAACTTCTTTTGGCTATAAACAAAGCCATATGCCAGACTCAGGATGGTGTGTCTTTTTGATCATTTAATACCACAGAATCTTCTTGGGAACCTTAATCCATAAAAGAAATACATTTTGTAAGTTATGTACTTTTCATGTTCTTGGTCTCATACAGATAGATGTTTGACTATTCTCATAATTTTGAAGCAGCATTTTTAAGCATTAAATTCTCCTTTGCACATCTTAAAAGATGCCTTCTTCTTTTAGACCTAAAATTGCCAGGTCAAAAAAAAAAATCCATATTTGGGACATATAAGTATGTTGTTAGGTAAGAGATATTTTTAGAGTACTTCAGGTGAGAAGTATCATTATTCCAAGCTAGGAATCCATATAGCTGCTTTATTTGATCTTCAGTAACAGAATCCTTTCAGATTTATTTATCTATTTAGACAAAATTAAACAGATTAAGATGAGGAGCCAAGTTCACAAGAGCTAGCCATGGCTTAGAGAGCATGAAAAACTGATTGTGTGGTTACCATGGTGAATGACAAGACTCTCAAATGCAGGTCCAAGATTTGTCACTACTTTTGCTACATCTCCTAATTTTAGCATCACTGAGGGATATTCTGAGTGTTTGGGTCGTAAGCCTAAGGTGGAAAACTGTAAATTCTTAGGTTGGTTTTAGGTTCAATTTTATCTTCAGCTTAGGTGAGTAGAAAATGTGTGTCATGGGGAAGGCCAGCAGAACAATCCCATTATACAGAGGCTTAGGTAACAGTAGTCACCCAGGCACAGACAGAAGTGTGTATAACACATGCATAGGCTTTCAGTTAATCTCAAAATAATTGTCTGAAAACATGTGACTCATAAATTTTAGAAGGGCTTATATCCCTGCAGGTTTTTTTCATGGAGAAGGCAAAGGGACAGACTTCACATCTCCAGTAAAACATTGTTTTGTGTTCAAATGTTTGCTGTGCTCTTGGTATTGTGAGAAATAGTCACTGAGTGATTTGTAAATGTAGGGAACACAGTTTTTTCACATACTTCAGTTTTGGGTGAAGCTGAATTCACTTTGTGTGAATTTTATCAAATTTAGACCAAGGCACATATCTGGTAAGAAAATTGTATCTCCATTGCTGAATTTTCAGAAAGGTAATTGCAGGTGGAAATAGAAATAAGTTCAGGAATGGCATCATTACTGAAATGTTCTTCTGAATCTTGCATTTTATTTGCAAGAGATCTTGAAAAAGCAGTCATATGAACACAATTGCCCAGTGGTATCTAATTACATTACCAGGATACACTTGTCACGGAGGTTATGTGCTGCAGTAAGTGCAATAATAAATAATATCAGAGAAGGATTTGCTGAAGAAATTCCAAAGGCTGAATCGCCATTTTTGTTAAAATAATTACATCGGGAAGAGTTTCAAAATTGCAGGAGGAGCCATTCACTTAAACCATGTAGAAAGGATTAAACAGTGGTGGTGGTACATTGCAATCGTCTTTGGCCCATCCTCAACATAGCTGAGAGTATGTGAGTTCTCACAAAATTCTTAGCTCAGCAGGAATTTTCTACATTAAGTTTTGATGTGTTCTTTTTAATTCCCCCTTAAGTAACATCTACTGGGAGTCATACTTCAAGTAAGACAGGTTTTCGTTCTTTATTTTTGCATCATCAGCTGCTGTTAAAACTGAGAAATGAAAGGCTAAGTCTTAACCAAATGGGAAAAAAAGAGTGGAGAATATAGGCTGCCTGTATGAAAAAATATACAGGAGGCCAAAAATCTGTATGGCACCAGATCTGAAATAAAACTTGTCTGTCCCTGGAGAAACTTACGACATTTAAAGCCATGGGACTGTGGATAGTATTTGTCCATCATACAGAAAACAATCCGGACCCAGAGGTTCTCATTCATATTTCTCTTACATAGAAGACATTACCTTTTTATTGATGTAAATCTAAGTGATCATTTATATGCCTTAAAGAGCAAAGGTCTAGGGCCAAGAAACTTTGCTTTTCTAATTTCCTCATTTCTGGAGCCTTCATGTGAGGAGTTATCATTAAGCATATGTGGTGCAAGAGGCTAATAATAGGAGTCTGTTATCTGTAGACTATTAGAGCCTACCATGAAAAGAATGCTTGTTCTTTAAGACAAGCATTCGAGATTCCAGATTGGAGGTGGAAGTCCTCTAGAGTCCTGTTAATTTATGTCATAGAAGTAGACAGACAGGCTTGTGCACTGTGCTGTTGCCTACGGAAGAAGCTCTAAAAGATGCATTGGGAAGCTATAATTCCCTGCAGGTACCCATATATGAGCTAGGAGGGAAACTGGATTAAGATGCTAAGAAAACTGTACTTGTACTTCCTCCTAACTACTCCTCTGGGGAATAACTAAGATGCTGAATTTAATAAGGCTTGAATCTGGAATGGAATTCATAGAGCTAAAAGGACTTTTTGGGGGTAAGAGCTCTGGCAATACTTCTAGGATTCCTGTGGTAAACGTGAAGAAATCAAAGAGAAAATGTGCATTAGTTAACTGCTCATCTTAATTTTGAATTCCTGCTTCTTTACTATCTTCACTTAATAAAACATATTATATTTCTAATTTCTAATAATCCAACCAACCTCAGAACATTCTAATAGCCTTGGTTCAGAGAAGAAGGAAATGGAACTAGGCAACTGGAAAAGATGCTTGGTGGAAATGCCCCATTCTTAGAATAATTTCTTTGAACAGTTAAATCTAAGCTATGAAGTTTTTATTATATAGTTAATTCCATAAGAACATTTACTGGTATTTTTTCAGTGGTGTCTAATATCAGCTTTACTCTTCATTGTTATTGTAAAAGCTAATTGGCAAATAAGGACTTTTCTAAAAGTACTTGGAATATATTTCAAATACAGAAATACTATTGCACTAGATAAACATGTCATGGACACCTTTGAAGGCTAATGAAAAAACTCCTAAGGTAAATATCTCAGTAAGTGCTACGTTATCTCTACTGGATTTGAACACTGTAAACTTATTGCCCTCCTGACCTTGGAATAGCTACAAGATCATCAATTTTAAAATTTCCATGTCATTAAAAGGAAATGGAAAAAGTCTCAATTATCTGTGCTAAAGAATATTGTTATTTTGAAAGCACAAACTGTGTCTTGCAGAATACTGCAGAATACAAGACTAAACAAAATTTAAAAATTAGTATGTCTTTATGCTTCCTTTGACTCAAGCAACCTATAAAATATATATCACAGAAGAAAAATGTAAATCCCATCTATATATTGTCCAACATTTTTCTATAGGAGACATTTCATGTGATTCATTAATTACAAGGCAAAGCATACTGCTGTCACCTTTTCAAAACCCAAAAGTATTTCTGAGTTATATGCAGAGGTGACTAAGTCTGATCTGTCATTGACTGTGACACAGTGGCATAGAGACCAAGGTAACCAGGAATCAGAATCCCAGACCTTTTGGGTAAACAGAGACACCACCGTGCATCTCCCATAGGTGGCAACAGGAAGATGTTTCCAAAGTGATAAAAATGTACCAGGCAAATGGCTATTGTGATCAATTTTCAAGCTTCTGCTTTTCCTCTAAATCTTCAATGTTCCATTAAAATGTTCTCCATCAACACATCACCCATTTGAAAGTAAAGCAAGCTTCATATGCTAGAGAAGGGCAGATTGGCTAGTTCTAGGGAAAAGGTCTAGGAACCTGTGAATTGAATGACCCAACTTTGAGTTTAGTGGAAGCTGAAAGAACAATGAGAAACTTCTTCAGGCAAGTGATGTTTCTTTCAGGGTCACATAAGAATTTAATGCAATGGAAGTGAGTAGTGTTTGATAAGCATTTGGAGATCCTCAGATGTAAAATACTATTTAAATGATAATATAACTATGTATTTATTCATGAGAGAGGCTGAAGTGGGATCGACGTTCTGTCAAAAACTGTCAGGCAGAAATAGGATTCCTTCTGGATAGTTGTCTTGAGGATTCCTGATGCTACCTAGGAGATTTACTTGGAAATAGTTGCCAGTGTAGTAGGGGCCAGTAGGTAGGACACAAGACTAGATATGAAAATAATTTTATTCTACTAATACCTCTGATCTTAATTATTTTGTGATCTTTGACACGTCATTATTCTGCCTTCCTTTTCTTTCCTAGATGTTTTCAAACTTTTCTTCTTTTGCAAATTTGTAAGGGCCAAGGAAGGAGAGGGAGCTTATGAGCTCTAATGACCCAGTTGCACAAACAGAGACATTGCAATGATGCCTCTATAGCTTTCTAGCCACCTTCAACCTCTGTCTAGCTTCTCATCAGAGGCAGTGACTGTCTTCTGGTATATATTCTTGTGATGAATTAAAAAAGGTAAATCTAATGATTATATTGATGTTTGTGCAATATTGCTACTGCTGTTGTTATTGCTCTAATACTATTCATAATTATAATGAAGTTATTAAACACATATCTGTATAAAAAATGTTTAGCTGTACATTAGAGTCTTAGACTACAAGTTTACATAACAGAGATTTCCTGGGCATCTGAATATGTCAAAAGCAGACATTGGTCTCAGTTTGGTTACAGAAAGAACTGTAATACATTCTTACAAGTCTTGATCTGAACAAGAGAGTGACCTGAAACCTTGCCAGATTTATGTAGGTAGTAAATTAATTCTTTTCAGAATGTGAAGAAGCCATAGGACATACGTATTTTTTTTACTTGAGAGGTACACTGAGAAATATATGCATGACGAAGTTTGTACATATTTCCTTTCAGTTAGTTGCATGTGCCTGCAAAATAATCATATTCAGAACAATCGGATTAATCTATAATCTGTCCATGAAAAATTCATGCTTTGACTTTTCCTTTAAACATTATGCTTTATTGATTTTCAAATGTCATGAAAAGGACATGTAATTATTTAGCACAGAAGAAAAACAGGTTAAGATCTTTCAATAAACAGAGGAGACAAAAGACTCATAACAAGAAATGACAGTTTGCAGACCTTATTTCATAAATTATGGAAAAGCAAGCAGAAAGAAAGTAGTATGAATTTAATGGTTATAAATCAGCTAGAGTAAGATAATGCAAAATATTTTCTGTGATTATCTGACTTTTTTGTGCATTCCTTTTAATCACATTTTCAGGTTCATGGGGTTTTTGGGTTTGTTTGTTTGTTTGGTTTGGTGGTTGTTTTTGTTTTGTTTTGTTTTTTTTTCTATTAAAGCCAGTACAAATTGCTTTTTGTGACTCAAATGTTTGCAGACAGAGAACACAAGGTCACTTCTATGAAAATAACATGAAATCTAAATTTATATTAGCATGTGTGAGGATTTGTAGTAGAGCTGCTTGGATGTCTATCCAATCAAGAAATGAGAATAGTACCATATGACTTTGTTGATCAAGGCATCCAACACAAAAATACACTGTAAAGACAGTTCATACTCAGTCCCTAAAATGAACAATTTTTTAAGAAGCTATTTGAATTCTGAGTATTTTATAAATTTGATGGAACTGCAATCTGCTCATAGATACGGCATAAGAAAAGGATTTCAATAAATTATTCATAACAAACCATTCACTCATCTATGTTCTAAACAATATCCATCAATATCCACTGTTCCTGAAGGTGTTTATAGGACAACAAAATGTATAAATATGGATATGAGAGTGAACTGCTCTATATTATGCTTGAGAAAAGTAAACAAAAACTTGTTACTTCAACATATAATCCACAATTTAAAAACGATTTATTAATAAAATTTCCATATTTTGTTTGCATTATATTGTTCCACAGGTCAGTTGTTTAGGGAGCAGTTTGGCAGCTGAGTCCCTGATTTGACAGTGGTTATGTGTCACAACCCTTAATATAGTTAAAACAGCTAATAATTCAAAATTAAATAATATTTCCCTCAAAGTACTGAAGATACTCTAATCTAGTGAAGATGCTGTAATATTGAACAGGAGAAAAAGAAATTAACAGTTTGACCATGTTTCTGTATAAGAACAGATAAATAACAGTTTTTCCTAAAATGACCATAAATTCATTCTGTAATAGAAGATACTATATTGCAATAATATTACATAGCTTCAATTGTCTAAAACTGTAGAAATCTCAGGTGTTCAAAATGTAATCAGATGGGACATGCATTCACATGTAGACTGTGACCTAAACTGTATATTTGGATGTGCAAGGTCAGGTCTTGAATCCAGAGTTGTC
>WAAE01039009.1:0-13238 GCA_013400495.1 Nicator chloris | reverse complement strand
CTTTTCATTGACAGGATAAACAAGAGCCATTGAGGCACAAAAGAGAGGAAACACATTGGTTGGAGCCATTATTTTTTGTCCCTCATTTCTTCCCTAGAAGACTGAGGGCAGGTGTCTTTATTGTGATGATCAGATGAGGTAGTGTGGTGAAAGCAAGGGTGCCTTGCAGTCATTAAGATGCTGATTGTCGAGTGTCACAAGCCTGCTGAGAAATTGAACCACTGAGGCAGGTCCTGGTGGGTGAGATAGAATCACGGTTTCCTGATGTGGTTATGTTTTGCAGTAATTTTTAGAACAGCAAATCTACTTAAGTCTTTCTGTGAGAGAACGCTGTAAGCTTATTCTTCATTCTCTCACTATCATGATTATGATTATGATTGTTGTTATTATTATTATTGTGTTAACTCTAACTGACCAGTCCTGTCTGTAGCTTCTTTTAGAGCAACTAATTGGATTAGATTAAACCCTGATTCTGGAGTAACTGCTACTCCAGTGTGTTGGAGAACATTCTCAGCTCCAGACACCTCAGTCAGCTTTAGGATTCCCTAGGAGTGTCCAGGTCACTTATTACAGCAGGGAGCCGGCAGCAAGGTCATGTGATTCCATCTGAAGACAACTCAACACGTGGCTTTGAACCTAGCATGCCACACTACATTTTTTGTTCCTAGGAAGTCTGTGTGTTTGTTGCAGAACTACATGTCTCCGTGTGTTTAGAGACCACGTGTAAAGACCAGTCTTGACTGCTTAAGCTTCCAAGAAGGTCACTGAGAAATGTAGAGTGATACTACTGAAAATAGCCTACTGTCTCAACAGCCTGTGCTACACTGGAGCTAATCAACCTCTGAGGAAACTGACTTAGTGAATGCTCGGAGAGTAAGTGGATCATTTGAGGGTTGGTTTTGGTTTGTTGGTTTTTTTGTGGTTTTTTTTTCATTCTGGTTCTGCTCACATTTTCCTCTTGGAAACTGCTCTTATTTAAGAATAATTACACTGAAACTGTCTGGGTGGACACTGGAGAGCAGAAGTTACTTGAACTACTCTCTAAATTCCTATTTTGTTCCTTTTACAAAGAGCCATCTCAGGAGATTCAATTAGAATAAAGATTATGCTACCTTGTACAACTTTTGGAAAAAAATAAAACTTTTTTTTAATCTAATAGATTTAGGCAATTAAACTGAAGAAAGATCTAGAATATTTTGTGACAGCTATTTTCTCTGCCATTGACAGGTTTGACAATTTTAGACTATTTCTTAGCTGTGACTCTTCTGATGCCATAAAAAGCTGTATAGATAGAAATATCTCTATGTCTGGATGGTGTATTTTCAGTGTCTACATCTTTGGGCTCTCAGAAGAGCATCAGTTGCTTTAGCATTTGTGCTGAAGGTTGATTCCTTACTCTGTGTTAGGGAAATACCACATTTCTAAATATGCACACTGTAGCTATAGTTTGCTGTATACTTGATAGCATCTTAGGAATGGAAATAAATGTTCTTCATGCCTCTTCTCTTTGTATATTTAATACTAATATTGAGGGGAAATGTTTTGCAATAAGTAGAACAAATTGCTTAAAATGACACATCCGCTTCTGAGCAGTCCTTGGTGCCTTTACGCTCATTTAATGATTTGTCTAACAATGGAACAAGTCTCCAAAATCAACCAGTCACAATGTGTGATCAGCAGGTCAAGAGTAAGAGAGAACAGAGCAGGTTCCAGAGCAATTTAGTACATTTTATGACTGCCAACTGTTTTCTGTCTATATACTTTCAACCCAATTTGAGTTGCAAGTGAACTGATTCTTGTGATCTCAACTTAGTGTTATAAAACTGTGTGTATATCGCAGAATTACTGCAGATTTTGGCACAGATATGGGAAATTGTTATTTCTAAGTGAGGAAGGCTGATGTTTGCTTGAGTAGTGAGGAAGTTTCTCAACATCTGTAATTTTTTTTTACTTTAACAGAAGACACCAGCTTCCATTCTTCTATGTGATTACTGTTCAGGAGCGGCTTTTATAAGGACCTGAGAACATCTGTTGATAACTTTTGGTTTATTAGAATTTTTTCCCATTGATGTGTTACCGTCCAATTTCTTTTTCTACTGAAGATGGCTCTGCAGAATACCACCTGTTGTTTCCAGTTCTGTGAAAAGTTTTCAAGCTTCTTGTTAGTTATAACAACTTTCCTGTGAATATCATTCCAACAGAGTAATTCAGCCAAAGGGGGATACAAAGGTCTCACCAGGAGGAAGTCATGACAGAGCACCAAGTTGTAGTTATGTATATATAAGCAATTATCTGTAGCTACTCACTATTTCAAAATAATTGGATCAACAGTGTGTTTTCTCTAAGAATAGAATAACTCCTATTGCTAGTTTTTTGGTCACACATTTTTTCCAGTTCTAAGCAAGGCACAGGTCTCATATCTAATGAAAGTTCATTACAAGTTCAAATGGGAGGTATATGTGTATCTAGTATGATAATTGTGCTTACTATGGATTACTTCAAACATATCCTATTATGTTTTTGGTATGCTGGATCTTAAGAAATATAATGGAATATAAAATTTCTTCTTTACCAATGAAATAGATTATACTGTTTGGCAGTAGTGATTTCTGGGCAAAAACCTGTGTGCTTCCATTTTGATGTATAAAGGTTCTGAACTCTCCCTCCAAACTTAAAGCTGACTTGCAAGAACAGTAAAATTTAAAATTTAATACCTTTAAGAAATTTTTGATGATATGCTGCATGCTTTCGATTATGGAGATGGGAAGAACACTGAGTTAGATTTAAAACTTTTTTTTAATATTTGGATTATCGAGTATATTTTAAGTGTTTTAGAGACATATATACCTGTTCAGAGAGAGAATAATTTGTTCTCTTTCAATAAGAACTAAATGTATATTTATTAGGATTATTGTCAACCGTAGTTATGATGTTGTTAATAATCATTAAAAATAGTAAACATTCATGTGTTTAGAGAATAGTTTTGTATAGTAACAACTATATGCTATAATGGTCCCTTTGCTACTGCCTTATTTTGTCATCAGGAGAGGAGAGGATCTTGGATCTAAAAACTGAATTCTTTTTTTCCATTGTCTTCGTATGATACTAATCATTTTAGACTTACATACTTACTTGATTTCCTTTTTCCTTTGCCTTCATGTTAATATGTTATAGCAGGACATAATGCCACCTGTTCCATCTACACACACTCACTTTGTAGTGAGAATTACAAAGATGATGTTTAAAAAAACTGTTTTCTTCCAAGTTTCTCTATTTTGGGAAAATTTTCTACCTACGTCTGGCGATATGTTAGAATAATGCTTTTTAAACAATATCTGAAGTTACAGAATTCATATTTCTGTCACTGTTGTTTGGTTGGTTGGTTGGGTTTTTTTAATCAAGAATCAAAGTTAATGCTTTTGATCAGAATTTCTATAGTTGGTTTTATTCCTGCAGTGTACATTACCTATTTTGGTAGCTGTACATAGTGTTATTACTGGTTGGTCTCCATGATGTTTTGCCAGGAACTAGCACAATCCCAAAGACTCTTTCTCCAAATTTTAGAGGAATTAAGAGTAATAACTTGCTTTTGCAACATAGCCATAAAATTTATGCTGAAGTGAGTCTAGCTGTAATGCATGGGTGTACATTATTTGGTATTGCCTTCTCTTTTATCTTAAAAGAAGAATTCCCTATTCCAAAATAAATTCAAAGCACAGAGCTGAGCCCACACAAAGTACCGCTGCTGATCTTGAACTGTGCAGTGCTGACTTTTTGCCAAGCATATCTTATCTGTCATTCAGATGTCAGTCCTCTAATTGCAGGCACCTTCCTATTGCACAGGCCAGAGGAAGAATACCATGTGTGAAGCAAAAAAACACTGACAATCCAAATACTTCAGGGGTCACCTGTATAAAACTATCTGAATATCTTTTTTTATGGTTTTGTGATTATTATTTTTTATGAAGACTTAACTTATAATCAGCCAAATTTCTGCTTATTTTTCCAAATCTCCTTCTGATGGACTCTGCAGCCAACAGAAACTGTTTATCACAGTATGCTTATGATATGTTAATCTTATTTTAATTAAGTAATTTTTGAGACAAATTTTTCTAGTTGCAGCATTGTTTTGCCATAATATGAGTAAAAACACAATAGAGGATCTCCAGTTTTTTTGGCTCTAAGAGTCTCTTTCTGTGAATTAAGTTATTCTTTTTTTATTCTATACTATTTTAAGAAATGCATATAAATGATAACTTTTAGTCAATGTTTTAAAAAAATCAACTTAAAAGCACTAATAGTATCCATAATGCATATGTCTTAATTTAAAAAATAGCAGTGTCTTCAGTATCAATATAAAAAAGTGAAAGTTTAAGTGAAAGTTTCGCTTTCTCTGAGTGACATGTCCAATTTTTTGGTTGATTATATAATAGCTTCTTTGTGATTTCGTTCATTTGTGAGCACAGTGGAAGTGAAGGTGAATAGACAAATACACACTGCACCAAGATTTTTGTATAAAACCTTTTCCAAGCAGTGGAGTCAACAGAACCAGTTCCCATCTCTTTCATGTTCTGTCATTTGAATCAGAGCAGAGATGCATAAAATGCTGAAAACAGTACAAGTGATTATTAGAGTTGCTAGGCTTTTGTGTTTATTTATGCAGCTGTAATTAAACAATGTGCAGCACAAAAGAGAATTTAGTCCAGTAACCTTAACTGCAAAATCAGTTTATGCTGCAGTAACTATTTTTAAATAATAAAGGAACAACAGAAACTATAAGAGGAAATATGGGGAAGCAAAGTTCCCATTTGTCTTGAGTAGTCTTTAGGAAATTGTTAAGGATTCAGCAGGAAAAAAAGAATTACAAGTTAATGGAACTTCGATTTGATAAATCATGCAGTTATGAAGCAGAGGCATTAAAAGAACAGCATTTGTAAGGATAACGTAAAACTACATCTGTCATCGTGAAGTTTCATAGTAGTAAGGCTTGTACTGAGTAGGGCACCGGGATTTCAGGTCACAAGCTGCTGTTTTAGTTAGCCATGCCAGGAACTTTGAGAGGATCCAGTGGAGTTTGAAGGCTGATTTTGCTATCCCTATTTCTTCAGCTAGTCAGCCACGGCTTACATTTAGTTTTGAGCCTCATCCCTTCGTCTGCTTGTTTTGGACCTGATGACTCTGTCTAAAATTCTTTGACACTTATTTCAGTCTGAGGGAATTGCTTGTTGGTGCTTTCTCTTTTGTCACTAATGTGCCTGTGAAAAACAATTTCATTTCTTCTCTTTTCTCCAAGTGTTTTTTTACCACTGAAATCTAGGCAGAGAATCTGAGCTGGAACTATGAATGCAGATGCATATTTCCCCCCTTATCTCTATCAAGTTGTTGGGATACTGTATGCACTGTTGAATGCTGTCAACATATGACAAGTACCAGCAGAGCCTTAGCTGGCTTTCAGCTAGAAAACAAGCATTAGCTGCAGGTCACAGAATAAACATAGATACAGGAGAAACATTCAGCAGGAAAACATGAAAATTAACATATACAAGCACAACAAAATTTTATAGAGTACACATTAACTCTCTCGATCCCATCTTCCAGTGTATACTCATGAGTGATGCCAGGGCCTGGAGCAGTTGCAGTCCTAAGTGATCTTGGAATCTTAACTTCTATGCAGCAGTGCTTCAGTATGTTTGGGTTCTGCAGTGATGGTTGTCCTAAATCTAGTAGTACATTTAGAGAAGCTACAGCACGAAAAGGGAATAGGAAGCCCTGCTGGAGCTGAGGAAGACTTGCAGAATACATATTCGTGACACATCTTTTCTTCAGCACATACTTCCCTGGGAACAATGTTAAGCTAACAAGGCTATAAGAATGGCAAGTATAAGATTACACTCCACAGACCTGCTCATGTGACACTTAAAACTGATACCCTAAGATGCCTACGTGTTAAGATTTAGCGGTGGTCACAAGGAAATCTTACCAAAAGCTGAAACTGAATCCAGACCTTTTTGTGCCTAAATTGGATTCCTGGATACTTTCTTTCCCTGGTGATTATTCCTGCTCTTACATGAGCACTGCCTCATTTGAATGTGGCAAATAGAAGGATAGGTAAAAAGTTAGGAAAATAATTTAGTTCAACCCATTTTGCAGGTTTTCTTGAGGGGAGCAGCAGAGACCTATCTAGTAAAAACCTCAGTGTTAAATTCTATTGTATTTAAAAGAACCATTGCAGAAATTTAATTTGGTTTTTGTTTCTAAAATGTTCATAATTTCCCTGAGAATATGCACTGTTTATTCCTCATTAGAAGGAGAGGTAAAATTTCCTTTTTTCCAGAATTTTTTGCTAAGGGTTCAAAAAGCATTTGGCTATAATTGTACAGTCTTTAAGCAATACCTGTCCTTTTAATAGATTTTTTTTTCAGTTATTAGGAAGAGTGTCTATTAGAAGAGCTGCTTAGACATCTGAACTTCAAAAGATTCATTATATGAGCAGATACAAGGTGTGTCATGAGTCATGGAGAAAGCTGTGAGGGGAAGAGGGGAGTCCCAAGTCCCAAGGACAGTTTTAAAAACTGCTTGATGTTAAACAGATATATTGGATTCAAGGTTAAGCCTTAGGGAGCTTAGGTTTTAAGGTGGTATCCAGGAGTTTTGTTTTCTTTTTACCATGACTGTTGAGTGTGTATCTAACATTTTTGTGCTGTGAACAAGCTGACATTACAGGTGGGTAAAACGAAATTTGATGGGTTATAGTTACATCTTGACCCAGATTTGTGGGGAGATAAGAGAAGATCGTGATTCTGAAACAAACATACAATAGGTCATTGCTGTTCTTATCTGTGTGTTGCTTGTTTCACTCAGTATATACTGATACATCCGCACACAGAAACCCAAAGATGTACAGTTGACTGTATTGCAGGACCCATGTGTATTGTTTCTCTCAGAAACAGTTTTTTCCTCTAATTGACCACAGATGTTTAGATCTCTTTCTTTTAGAACAGTAAAAGCCAGAATGCCATAAGTGATGGCAAGCCTTTCGCTTTCCCTTTCACCACAAGTTTCATAGATTACAGTTTCTCTGAAAAGTGTCTCTGGAGTTTTAGAGCTTTCTGATACTCAGTGACACTATCTAGCATTAACAAGCATTGCTGTGTGGCACTTCTTTTATGCACCAGTGTAGCAAACTGAGAATTAGCTACACTGTGATTCCAAACTGTCATTTATTTAGATTTTTTTTAGCCTTAGAAAAAGCTATGACAAAGAGTAATCAACTTCATCTTCTTTTTTCTGAATCTTCAATTAATAGATCAGTCCAGTATTCCTAATAATTTCCCTTCATTATCAAAGAAATATGATATTTGTGAAGCAGCATAAAAGTGCTGAAGTTCAAAAAAATAGTACTATGTGTTGTCTGCATATCTCTCGGGAATATTATAAAGAGAAATTTCAGCAATACTGAAAAGAGTAAACATAAATTTTAAAAAATAAGAAAGAAATCCAATGACCCTTAAGGAACCAAAGCTAGAAATACAGTAATAAAGACACTAGAGACTTGACTCCAAAGATCAGTTACACTCCTACCTCTTCTAATGTTTTCCTGTGTAGTTGTAGGCAAATCTCTTTGTATTTCCATTAACCTTCAAAAAACCGCAATACTGACTCCTTCTTTGTTTTTGTTGTTTACTTCTTTTGTTTTGTTGTTTAGAGGATTGGAGGGGAAAAAAAAACATTTTCCATCATTTCCTGGTTTATTATTCCTACACTAACTTTTCTTTGCTTTCCAACTCTAAGAATCAAATAAAGATCCTGCAGATCTACCAGTTGCAGGAAAAGAAGTTGGGCTCCCTCTTTCCAGGAGGCCAGTTTGACAACAATTTTAATCACTTTATAACCCACAGTGTGCCATTAGTTGGGGAATGGAACATAGATCTGAATTAAATACAGTGCCACTCATAGTCAGGGGTCTTTTGGAGCTGTAACCACTACAATAAGTTATTTTTATTACTGCACAAAGGTATTGATTTATGAGCACACAATTAATCCAAAAAATAGGCACATTTATAACACAGAAGAAAGAAGTATGAGGAAAAGGAGAAATGTAAATTTGTCCACATTGTGTTTTTCAGAGTAGCCAATGTTTTTAATGAATAAAGGAAAATATATCTCATAAAACTGAAATGATGGGTCACAGTAACTAGGAGTAGAATAATAGTAATAGTAAATAATTTAAAAAATTCCTAGAAAGCAATAGCATTTAAGTTCTTAACTGCCCGATCTCATTTAAAAATAGGCTAAATATCCTTTGTCTTCCATGCAGTTTATCGGAATTGCCTGAATGGTTCAGCATAATTCCACAGTTACACCTTGGTGCAATGTCAAAACAGAATTTTGTCTGAACCAGACGGCAGGCTGCCACCTGACTGACATTTATCAGTATTAACCCTATTCTTGTAACAGTGTTCTGGGTGGAATTTTGGTTTCATGGACCATGGGAGTTTTGAAGAAGCACATATCCGTTACTGACCGGGTGCCAAGCAATACTCAGTATGCAGATGGCTCTTTATCTGTACATAGCAAACCCTTTCTTGAGGATGCTTTGGCACTGCTGCTCCCATTTAGCAAGTCAGAAAACTGAAACACTCACTGTGTAAGATGTTAAAACATTTGCTGGCAGGCCGCAGCTGCTCTGTATGGTTACCTGTTAGCAGAGCATGCTACTTGACTTCCACCAGATTTTCTGGTAATAATTATAGCATAAAAGGCTGACCTAGCACATACGGTATATAAATTAGCACTTCAAGATGGGATTATGGATTTTTTCTATCCCACTGTTTTCCAACTGTTCTCTCTTCATACATACACACAGTTAAAGTCTTGTGAATTGTTCCATTTTTGGATGGAAAACAGGTGAACTTCCAGATACTCTATCATTGTCTGCTAATGATTCAGAAATAAAACAAGTACGCTGACACTGTATTGTATATTTATGACACTGAAATGAAAACGTTGAAAGGTCTTTTATTATCAATAAAAGTAAAAGCAATTGTTTACCCTGAAATACATAAGTTTGATTGAATAAAACCATCTTAAAATCTTTCCTTGCTGACATTCACAAGTTTTAGAAGAAATAATTTGGTTCCAGTGCTGCACTCTTAGCCTGTCTCAGCCAAATGCTACAAGGTCTTAAGTGTTGTGCAAGCCTTTGAAGCTTTCAGTGGGTCTTTAGTAATGCCATAGTCCTTATGCTGGCACTCAGCCCAGGATGAATTTTACTTTTGATGGCAACAGCTGTGTGTCTATCAGGTTTCTGAATATGTGAGGAGTGCAGAGCAGGGTGGTGCAGTCCCCAGGCAGCTGCCGCACGCGGGAGAAACAGAACTGCCGTGCTGGGCTCAGGGCTGCCGAGTAACAGGCACCAGCTGGGGTTCTTGTCCTTTGGCATGTGACCTTTCTCGTTCTGCTCCAAACCTTTCTGGCAGTGAAGGCACATTTCTACCCCGTGGACAACCTCAGTTATAGGTGTCAGTCCTAGAAGCACAAACACTGCCTCTTTTTCTCTTCTTAGTAATCGCTCTGTTAGCAGCAATTTGCCATGTAAACATGGCAACTAGTGGTTGCATTTACAAGTCTTTAAAATAAAAATATTGTAGGAGAAAAACTTGGCAAATAAAACATTATAACAATGGGAATGCTTTGAATATTGCAAAATCGAGAAATGACATCTCTAAAGCAATAAACAAGCATTTAAATAATGTACTAAACTTTTATGCTTCACGGAAGATACATGACAGCATGCTCTTCTTACCATTATTATGGATGTTTATCTTAATTTTTTTGAAGATTCAGCTCTATTCTTTGACAGGCTTTTCAAGAATGGACAAAGAACAAAGCTGAGATTTTTCTGCTTCCTAGAGAGTTTGAACAGAAGAAAGAGGAAATATGATGAGTTTCAATGTTTCTTCTAATTTTTATTTTTACTGCCTAGTATTGAATGTCTTCTTTGATTATTTTGTCATGTGGAGACTGAGTAACCTCGTGACTGTTTAGTTAAAAATAAAGTAAAAAAACTATGTAAAAATCAGCTCTTTTCAGAATTATCAAGATTTGGGCTTACTTACTGAAAGACTGCTGATCAGCACACCTTCAGGATTTTTCTCAGTGACTCCTGTTCCCTTCCCACTGGCAATATAATGCAACACCAGCCCAGCGCTGTCAAGAAGGGGAAGCCAGCAGCACTGCTCCATGTCTGTCCCTCTCACTGCTCCACAAGCAGAATCTGCAGCATGTCCTACACGTTGTTCTTGCCACCTTTTGTTCTTATGCAGCTACACGTGGGAGCCCCACAGGTCTGGGACCTGTGAGGTCTGTGGGAGGCAGCAGGAGGGCACAGGGGAGGAAGTGGGACCTCGTTTTGCACCCTGCAGCTGTAACTGCAGCTCGTCTGTCTGCAAAAGAGCACAAGAACTTTAATGTAGCAATCTCAGTTCAAGTAAAAGGCAAACCTTTCTTAGGCAATTGATTAAATTAAAAAAAAAAAAAACAGCGGTGGGGGGAGAGCAGGGTATAAAGGGAGCAATTATACTTTAAGTTAGACATTTGAGTGGATTTAGGTGGTTTGTTTCCAACATACCTCTCCTTGTCTATTGATCAACATCCCCTGGGATCAAGATACCTTCCTGAAAATCTGCTCTATTTCCTTCTCCATCTGAAAAATAAAGACATAGCTGTATTGCAGTGGATATCTCTATATAAGGAACTTTTCTCTGCATTCCACTGTCTCACCCTGTATATCCTAGAAATCAAAAACTCAGTGAAGTGTGTTAAGAATAGAATAGTTCCCCACTGCTGTAAGGCACCTCAGATATAGACTTAGTCATTCCTGAGCTCCTCTTTCTTTCCTGTTTCCTGTGTTTCAGACCAACCTTTAAGATCAATAGACCCACATATTTTTATTAATTCCTTTTCAGACCTGTTTTATGGTTTTATCACTGGTACATTTTTACTGCCATTAAAATACTACTTGTGGCCAATCTACCTCTCCTAACTGTCATCCCGTTCATGTTTCTGTCATCCTCACAAAGTGTCTTGGATTCCATGTAATCCTTTCTCACTTTTCCAGATTCTGTTTTGATCTTCCCTTGTGCCATTCCCATTCTGTCAAGTTTCTTAGGGGAAGTTTTTCCCTCATGCTCTCCTTAGGCCTTGTCCTCTGTCTTCTCTTATATGTAAAGGTTAACCTGATTGTCTACCTACATTTTTTTCCTATAAAGATCATCAAATACACAAAACCCCATGTCTGAGGAAGATCATTCAACTTTTATGATTTCCAGCAGCAATATTTGCAACCTTGACATGAATTTATTGGTTTTTACTGTGGATGTTACAAATAGAGTATTTGACTCTCCTTCCAATTACATCTATTTTAATATAATTCCATTTGATTTAGTCAAGTTATTCTTAAATTTGCAATATAATTGAGAGGTTTATTGAACTAGGAGGTCAAAATTTGGATTTATCTCCCTCCAATCCTTTGTAATAAAAGGTGGAATATTCCCAGGGAGAAGTTAAATAGAATAAATGTTATAGCTTGGCAACAGTTTTTTCTAAATACCTATTTCTAAAACTGAATTGCAAGGCTGTTGTCTGTATGCATTTCTTTCACCTCTTAGTTTTGTCCTTTCTGTTAACATAAATCCTGGATATATTATGAGGCTTTTTAAATGCTGGGGATAGCATATATTGGTTTTGTTGAGGACATTTTCTGTGGATAGATATGAGAAGAGAAAGTGAACTGTGATCCATATTGTCAATCAAAACCTAATTAATTTATTTAGACTGCAAAAGGAAATTCATCTGTCTTCTCATGCATCTTGTGTCATTCTCGTAATTCTGACCACATTAGTTCCACATAGAAACTGAATGATAAAAATTAAAACATTAAATAGTTTAAAAGGGAAAAGTGGTTTCCGGAGTGGGTGCGATAGGAGCAACTTTGTACTGTAAGTCTTTGGATTTGTATTTTCCAAGACAAAAATTAATGCTAATTAACACAGATTTTTTTAACATTTCATTTTGTGCCTGTAATATGTCATGAAATAATTTTTTTAAATATATATATTTTTTAATTCTATCATCTGGACCAATCATGTGATGTCAGTGCAAACAACAAAAATTATATAAAACTTGTTAATATCAATGGAGACTTCAATTCTGGTAAGTTACAGGAAAATACTGTCGTTTCCGCAATGTATAATATAAAAATAATTACTCAGATAAGCATTTACTTATAATAAGCATTACCTAATAGACTCTTGTTTGAAAGACTGCTTGATAGAGAAGGGGATGGTTCACAAAACCACTTGATAAATAGTAAATAAATGTGCAGCTTTTAAATGGAAAAGATACTAATAGGAACTTTACTAATAATTACTGAGAGAGAGTTTGGGGGCAGAAAAAGAAAAAAGGAAAATATAGTAGAGGCTGAAAAAGAAATAGAGAAGAGACAAAATTATGGAAATGTTCTTGCAGGCAGGGAAGAAAAGGGGAGGCTTAATAATAGAGTCTGCTCCATTTCCAGCATATCTGGTTAATGTTGTTTTGAGAAATAAGAGTTTGTTCAAATAAAACTTCTGCTCAAGTAACATAAAAGCATTTGAAGCAAATTAAAATCAGTTATTAAATGTCTGTTCCTTATGTGTTGCAAAACCACTCTTATCCTACATTAATGTTCATTTTACTAATATGAAGACAATTGCCATAACTAACACTAACAAAGAAGTTCAGGAAATCTGTGGTGACCTGTGCGTATCTGTGTCCTCAGGTAAAAATGTGTTTGGATACGGATAAAAAAGTAAAACTAACTGGTGTCCTAGATGAATTTGGAATTAAACACTTTGAGTGCAAATATAGCATATGAGTCATTAAATAACTCAGAAAGAAATAAAAATTCTTACTGAAAAACAGAAATAACCCTTTTCTGTTAAGCGTCACCTTGAAATTGAGTATTCCTAGAACTAGATCTTTTTATGTTCTCAAACATTCTGGTTTCAGGCAAATCTTAGAGCCCACTGTACTGTCAATTTTATTACAGCTCTCAGGTACACGTATTTTGTAGTGAGATTCATCTATAAAGCAATGACCCACAGGTCAGGAAAAAGGTAGAACGTTTGTTATATCTACAAATTATTGCCTTCAAGTTATCTGTTACCAATATTGTAATGAGCTTTAAAATATTTTTA
>WAAE01039005.1:0-11128 GCA_013400495.1 Nicator chloris | reverse complement strand
TGTTCTTGGAATGAACAGTTCAGAGGGATTTTTTTAAAAATTCTGCTTTCTGGTTAATGCAATCAATTCGATGCAGACGATAATTAGTATGATAATTGCAGTCTACATGCATACTACTCTATCCACCCCGCTTTCTTCAGTGTTCCAATGTTTTTAAAGATTGCAAGATAGGTGGGAGCAGAAGAGTTTAAGTTATTTTTAGGGGCCTTTTGCCCCCTTGTTCTAGCATTAAAAAGTAGCAGATGGACTTTGCTCTTTGTGCGACTCATCTTTCATGCTCCTGAAGCCTTACACCTGGAAAGGAAATGCAACCAAGAGACATGGCTGGACTAACAAAAGGATTGATGGTTTTCCAGAGCAAACATTAGCTGAGGAGGAGGGCTAACTTTTGGAGGAGAAACAGCTGGCATTGAGCTGAGCCCAGGGGCTGGTCTGGGCCTGGGGGCATGTCTAGGGAAGACGATCAAATCAGGACTGGTGGCATAGAACTGTTTCTCTGCCTGTCTAAACAAGGTCCAGACAAAAACTTCTTGAAGAGCCTTTCCCCTTTCCCGTCTTTTACATGAAAGACAATAAAGCTGGCTGATGGATTGTTTTAATAATCTAAGTGATGATCATTCTGTTTGATAATTAACCATGCAAATCTGAAAGAAACAAGTGGTGGATCAACAAAAAAAAATCTGCAGGCTACATTTGGGGGAATAGCTGAAAAAGCTAATTTGGTTATAAAGATAGGTTATGCTTCGTAATGAGAAACGACAAGGCGTTTTGCTGCTACTGTCATGGCAACTTTAGAGCTTCTTTAGATAGTCTAATTTAAAATGTATTTACCCCGTAGCTATGAAATTGCAATCTATGTATGAATCATAAAAGCTGGAGATGGAAAATACCTCTTGAACATATGGACCAGTTCCTCAAAGGATACAAATCCGTTTAACTCGTAGCCAGAGAAACAGATCAAAGTCAGTTTATTTGTCCTGGGTTTTCTGAGCGTGGACTCTAGAAAGGGTCCCTTTGTCTAATCTTAGAGCTGATCTTGGCTAAGAAGCTTTTGTTAACTAGAGATCTCGGTATTTAAGTTTTGCTTCAACAGCTTGTGAGCTCTACTGTCCACTACGTGGCTCCACATAAGCTTGAATAGTCATTGAACACTGATAAAATTCAGTTATATCAAGATGCTTGTTAGTCCTTATGTTTCAAGGCACAGATTAGTTGCCTACTGAGTTAAGATCTTAATTGTGTGAGTGCTCCATTTTTGTTCCATCAAGCTATGTTGATATTTGAAATCAAACTGTAATCAGGAAATGAAAGCCTTCTTTTTCCCCCCATTCTGTATTAACAGTGACTCAGTTACTTATTAATGCTAAGTATTGGTGGCAGTTATCTGAAAGGCCAGAATATGATGCTAGAAAGAAAAAGAGACTTTTATACTGTGATTCAAATCAATCTAAGGTTCAGGGTGCTGGTTCTCTCGGTGTTTTTAGAGATCCTCTTTCATTCTGATGACCAGCCTTTAGACTTAGAGGGAAATTCTTTGAGAATTTCATGATGTCTTCCTAGCAGAAGCTAGTTAACTTCCCTAAACTCACCAAAGCTTGCATTAATTGATTTTATCCATAGTTTGGTACCCTACCTAAAAGTTCTGTTTTCAAGGTTCATGATGAATATCTTTATTAGCCTGTAGTTCTGCCAGTGTCTGAGAGCCTTCTGTAGAGTGACCATTACCCTGCCTGTGAAGTGAGCCTTCAGCTTTCACCGAGATTATTTTAAAAAGCACCAGTTTCACACATTTGGAGGACGATATTGTTAAAAACGCCACGGGCCTACAAGTGACTTATAGTAATACCTCAAAGTCTACTGATGTGGGAGGCCAGGACCTTAATTCTATTCTAAATGAAATATTCAGATTTTCTAATAAGGGAATTGAAATAGGGATAATGTAGGCAAAGAACTAGAAAGAGCAATTCTGTATAAACTTGACTTACATATTGTCATAAAACCACTGCATTTCTTGCTTCAGCTGTAGTGGATGTGCAAGACAATTAATGTATCTGGGCAAAATTTGCATAGATGTAGAAACTTGAATTAAAACTTCAAAGCCAAAAGCCACTAAGAAGTAATTGAAAAGGCTGAAGTAGTGCAAACAGAAATCCTACAGGCTTCAATGGAAACATAAAGTTGTGACCAACAATATCAGGAAAATGTGACTGTCAAAATGAGATGTTCTGTTGATTTCTTTTTCTCTTAAGTGTGAATGGTGCTCAAATGGGGAAAGCATCTGAAGTCACAAGAATGAATGGCAGGCCTCGATGGATGAGATTAATTTGAATCCCTCTTCATGTACAGGTTAAAATGGGAATGTCAACTGGATTGTTACAAAATTAAGAAAGGAAAACTAGAGTACTGTTCAGGATTGCAAACATACCCATCAAAAACTTCTGGAGGGAGATAATAATCTGGCAGAGTATGCTAATGAGTCTTGGATTTAATGCACATAAACTTTCTTTCCATGATATATACATTTATGGACAGTGGAAGTTTTAAGAAAAATCATGTTGTGTGCTTTCATAACCATGGCTGGACCATAAGGAGCTGGGGGGAAAATTGTTGTCAATCCTGCCAGTGACTTTTAGATGGACCTCCAAAGACTAGACAAAATTCTAAGCCACTTAGAACAACTGAGCTCTGTTGTGTCCTGGAGTACAGAGCTTGCTTATCCTGCTAAAGACCGAGCTCTGCTTGTTCCCATCTAATAGGAATATTGAATCTTGCATGGAGTACCAGGAGGACTTTGATCAATATTGCACACATTTTATTTGAGGACCTACAGCAGAGGCCCTACACTTAGAAAAACAATTGAAGTAGGTCTTGGGAACACTTGACAGAATATATAAACAGATGATGTTATGGTCTCTGTGGAAATCTAGCTGTATTGAACAGAAAATAGACCATACAAGGAGGAAACTCTAGAATACTTGGTCCTTGTAGTAGGACACTGTATGCAGTAGGCCAGCAAGCTCTGTTTGGATTCCTTTGGGAAATAAAACTACAATGAGATATCTTCTCAAAGAATTTAGTACATCTCTCCATACTATGGTGTGAACTTCTGAAGGAGGAGTTTCTCTGTCTTATTGAGTGAATTATAGTACAGGTATCTGATAGTAAAAATTAAAACAATTAATTGTCTAGAGGAGGACAGTGCAGGAGATGTTCATGAGGTTCTACTCCTATAAGGGGAAGTGTGAATTCTGCAGTCAATAGACAGTCTGGAAAAAGAATATGCCTGAGCTTCCATCGCTTGTGTTCCCTGTTCTCTGGGCAATAGCACAATGCACATATCAAATGACTACATATTGACCAACTTCAGGTTGCAAAGCATTATTTGAGCTACTGTCACACTGTTCACATAACTTTCTGTGTGTTGATTTTTATCTAGGATTGTTGTGCTGACACTTATTTTGAAAAGTAACTAAGGAAAACAAAGTAAAAATAGGATTAAGTTCTGATTTCCATGCCCTTTGGCCACTTGTTTCCAGTTCTAGTCATCAGGCCTAAGTCTTTTATCTCAGAGCAGTAGTCTGATATGCTTTAATTTCAGTCTGGTATTTAACTAACTAAATTGTATTTGAAAGGTAAAATCTCTTTTATCTTTTTTTTTTTTTTTTTAAGTCCAGTTTTCTAACTTCTCCTTCATCTTGTTTCTTCTAGGATGTTATTTCCCAAATGTAGTATATGAGAAGTTTTATAGTTATTAAGCAATAGTGGCTGTACCAGTCTTTGTGGTACAAATATTAATATGAAATCCTCTCTATAACAATGGTTGCAAAACTGTTGATATATCTGCTTGAAGAAGTATGAGGGAGAAAAAACCAAAACCCCACAAAAGAAAAGGCCATGTGTTTTGACTGATATGGGAAGTGTCCATGAACTAGAGTGTTTTCATGCCACAATTCAGTGGCTACTCTTGTGCCCGACCAGATTCAGAATTCCCCATGTTTAAGCTTGCAGTGATTGTTTTTTGTCTTCAGTGAGAAAGTTTTCATTTAGGGACATAGTCTGTAGTATTTTTTAATTCCTTGTGTACTTTGCCCCATTACAGTACAGAAGCATCTGTAGAATGAATTTTGAGTATTTAAATCCTTCTCTCATATTGTCCTTGATATGATCTTTCTCAAGAACTACTCCATTTTGGTCCCTGAATCCAACAAAACTGTCACTATTGAAAGGACTCGTTGAAGAGCCACAAGTAAACTAAACTGAAAGCACCAAACTTTCCACTCTGGCTCACACCTTGTCACTCAGAGTAGTGGAATATGATGCCAGTTTCCCAAAGAGATGCTTGGGTCTTATTTATATTCTTATATATTATATAAATATATGTATTTACTGATATATGTCATATATATTGAACTTGCAACCAGGAAGGGTCCTGATTAAAACCTCTTCTATACTTTGGAAGTGCCACGAGGAAGGAAATCTGCCTGAACTCTCTCACTGAATTGGCAAACTCTTAGGAAAAAGCAGCATGGATCCTGTAATATACTTGAGTTCCAACATTGCAAGTCTGACTGAAGTCCTTCAGGTGCCTAAAACAAACAGAAAAGCTCACTAACTCCTCAGGAAAAGAAGTCTACTGAGGTGTGTTGAGCATAATGATGCATATCTAACCCTTGAATGCTGTCACTTCAGTAGGGCTCAGAAGACAGGATTGTTCACTCTGGAGCAGTACAACTCCATGCTTGAATCTTGTTTTTACCTTTTCCTGGAGCAGTTGCTCATCTCAGGACTGGAGGAGTACAGGAGCCACTTGGACATTTACTCTGAATTGTTACAGCTGTTCTATTGTTACTTAAATGTGTGTTATTGTGATCTAAAGGTGAAGGCTATTGGTTATAGAGAATATTTTTCACATGTAGGGCAGGTCAGCTTTTCCAGCTTCTGCTGCAGCGGGACAGTCATCCATCACCATGGCATATTGCGTTTGTGTCAGTGTACCAAAAAGACAAGTAAGCCTTGCACAGACCAAGTCTCAAGCAACTTAATGCTTTCCCCACCAAAGCCAGGGACCCCTGTTGGCTCAGCTTGCTAAGGCCTCCAGATGAGTAGCAGGACCCAGCCCAGCCTTGCTTTCCCCTGAGCTGGTGCCTGCAGGGATGTGCTAGATAGCCACTAACTCAGGAAGAGGCGGGAACAACACAAATTTTCCTGCGTTGTTTTCCTGTTTCTTTTTGTCCTGAAACTTCTTGAGGTTTCTCACTCAGTTAAAATATTAACTGTAATCTGCTTTTTGATGGTTTTGTAGGAGAGCCGATGTTTCTGTGCGTTTCAGAGCTGACAGATGCGTTTGCAGCTGAACCAGCTCTGGAGGGAGACTCATGCCAGCATCTGCCACAAGGAGGCAGAAGCATTAAATTTTAAAATACTTTTAAACCACGTCCTTGATATGTATCTCAGTTTATTAAAACCATGCTTTGGAGTATCTATAGCTGCCTCTGATGTATACAGATGCTTGGGGAGAGGGAAATTTTACAGGGGAGAATCCAAAATATCAAAGAATTTCGTGCATAGGAGAGTTTTACTTGGTGTTTTGATAAGGTGGAAAAAACTGTTATAAAAACATATAAGCAGCAATTAAAGCAAAGACATCCCCCCACCTCTGGCAACAGTTACATGACAGTTTCCCAGCCATTGCATTTCATAGTTATCACTCTTGGCCACTGTTCCTTTGTGAAGGCAACTCTGAAGTCCAGCTCAGTGCCAGTGACACATTAACATTGGAGTAATTGTATTTTCAAGCATGCCTGGTTTCCTGTTCAGCTAATAAGTTGCTTGCTCAGCTGCTTGCAGTAATTCAGAAACGCAGCATGGCATATTCGTATTTCTGGACTACGTTTTTGGTGAGGATGTGGTCTGATTGCACTGTGATAATTCTCTTAGAGGTTAGCTATAGAGAATTGTAAAAAGCGTGAGTGGTTTAATTGAGTCTGATCCCTTCAGAGTGCTACTGAATGTGAATGAAATCCCACTTGCATCCTGGTGAACAAAGTATTGAAAGCTTGGTGGTGGTTTGCTGTGTGTGCTTTTTATACTTGGTAATGCACGTGGAAAAATGGAGAAGGGGAGGCAAAATCCAAAGTGAAAGCTTGTATTTTGTCCTTAATTTGTCCTCCTTTACTTAAGTATCAAAGCACATAAGGAAGAAAGGTCACTCTGTTATCTGAAACGACTGCAGCTAAATACGTACCTGGGCATAATGGAATTTGTTTAAGGACATGGTATCATCTGTAATGTCAGATGTCCTACCTGTTACCATCTGTGTCAGGCTTCATCTGACTGACTGTAAATACAGATTCTTTGCTGTGTGCCTTAGACTGCTGTCTTGGTTAATGTAAGTTAGTTTGTGTGTTGAAATCCACTTAGAAAAGAAATTTCTTCCTGACTAAAATATGTTTGTGTAAGGAAGACCTTTTCTGCCTGTGAGGGGATATTGCAGTCCATTGTGTTAAGATGTATTACAGGTTTAAATTACAGATTATGACACTTCAAAGGTGCTTTCTGACACTCTTGCAGCAATCAGACATACAGTCACAGTTTTCCTGTGGCTTAGTGTGGCTCACAACAGAAAAGGAAGGAAAAAGGCATTTGATAGCAGAGATGCATTTCTGAAGAGCAGCCTATTGTTTCGCTCTCATCCCATATGCAACCACAAATGCTCATTGCTGAGGGCAGGGGGTGCTCCCCTACTTCTCCTGCAGGCAGCTCTGCAAATGTGGGGCTTGTAACCTTCCTCTGCTCCAAGCACTGTCTTTATATTTCAATAGCCTATTGAGTGCATGTCTTTCCACAGCCCAGGGCTTGAATTTGGGATCACATCATCTAGCTTCCACTCTAATTAGTTATTAAATACACTGGACATTTTCACGTGTTAATTAATACCCAGTGAGATTGTATACAAGGTGATGAGGAAATAATGCATCAATAGATTTACATGATTTCTTGGGTACTGTGTATATCAAGGAGTGGTTATGCCTACTTTTAATTGGGGGGAATTTTGATTTTATTTCTAAACTTATGGAAGCTTTGGATTGTAATTAATGATGCTGTTCTAGTAAAATAGCTTTAGTAGGGTCTAGTTTCTGACCTACAATTATTTTCCTCTTCTTACATTTTCAGGTTAAGTGTAGCTTTTATAATTGTTATTTTCATTTTATTCATTATTAAAAGTTACAAGGGAGATAGTGAAAGCAGTTTAACATCCAGGTTCTCTCCTTTGTTTTGCACTTTCTTGTGATTCCGTAATGTGCCTGCAGGAAAAAAATAATCAGTGGTACGTGTTGATCTGTCACAGGCCTTGCACACTGGTAAACTCTTCTATGAAAGATGTGTCAAAACCACTGTGAGGAGCAGCAAATAAATGTTTTGTATAAGTAAGCTGTTTAATGTCCTGTTACAACCAATAAGATCTATGTTGTCCTGCTAATGCAAGTAATCACTTAACCTTTCTAGCAAGTGACCTTTCTTCTGCTGTGTTTAGGAGGGTTGTGTTTGTGCATCTCAGGACTGCGCAAACCGCTGTGTGATTGTCACGTAGCAGAGTGCATGTCTTAGTGTCACATAGGACTGCCTTAAACTCACTGCTGCTGTTTGAATATTTTAGCAGTTTCTTCAGTTCAGAATGGACTGCCACACCTTTTTTTTTTTTTTCTCTTGACTAGCCATAACAATTTTAACTGCTTTTGAGTTTTGCCGTTTGATTGACTTCTCTGTTATGGAAATGGTGTGTGACATGCCTGACTTCCCATTTCCAGGTAAATCACACAAAGGCAAGGGAACCTGGCTTACTGCAATGATACTTCACATTTTCAGGTATCATGGCTGAGCAAATGGTCCATTGCTTTGATTACAGTGGTCACTGAAGTAATGTCTGACAGGTTTTTTAGTTCTCAGATGTCTAGATAATAGTCTGTGATAATGATGTTATTGTCTGGTTTGTTTTGTTTTTTTTCTGGTGAAATTGGTGATTTCTACTATGCTTGAAAATCTGCTGTGCATTTCAGCACAACTGCAGCCTATTGCTTAAGCTGGATATCCTAATGCACATCACAGCTTTGTGCTGGGAACAGTCATGGCCCTGGTGGGGAATGCACTGTATGTTTAGAGCCTCCAGAGAAATCCTCTATTTCAGAGTGACTCCCACATACTTCTGAGAAACTTTAAAAAAGAATTTTATAGTAGACAGCCAAAGTGTTTTCTCTCGCTGTGTGTAACACTGAAGTATTTTTCAAAACACCTTGACAGTTAAAATGTGCTTGAGTATCAAGTTTTTCTCCTGCAGTGTCTGATTATGCAGGTGCAGTTAATATAAATTTTTCTTTTTTAATTCCCTCTCCCCCACCCCCAGCTGTTACCTTGAAGAGGTCTGAAACAAGCTTGGTTTAACAGTTTATGTTCTTATTCAGATTGTATGCTTTTCTGCTACAAGACTGTCTTCTGTCTTACAGAAGTCCCTGATATATCCCTTGATAATTTTTTTAACTTGTAGTTGTGCTAGCAGTGACCCTACTATAAAGTCTTCTCTGTCTGTTGATATCCTACTCCTGGATATTATTACAATGGTATGGTGCAAATTTAACTATTTGTCAGACTTTAAAAAAAAACTTTCCCATATTGAGGTGACAGTTTGTTCCCTCAGCAGAAGCGAACATGGCACAAAGGCTCTGGACACTGGGAACCTCAGAACTGTGTGTTGAAAGGTCCCCTTTGCCTGACTGAAAAATTTCAGGACTCAGGCATTTTTAGCACAGTGTCAGTGAAACCCAACTCTTTCTGACTTCTCGATAACCGCAGCACTTTTGTGAGTTGGAAACTTCAGAAGACACTTTTACATCTTGCAAAGCCAAATAACCTGTGAGTATTTAATCTCTTTAGGAAAGATTTGTGTTGTAATGCTCATAGCTCTTCAGGTAACAGTACTGTCTTTGGGTGGACAACAAGCATGTGGTCTGGACGTAGTTCTACTCTTAGAGATTTATATTGATTTTCTTTTGTCTTGTGTTTTACCTCCCTGCCTGTTTCTAGCAAAGATGTGAAGATATAATTCTGATCTTGGTTGCTGTCTCTGGAGCCATTTAGTTGTGTTATCTATTTTGTGCCTACTACACACAAATATGTCCTTGGTGTTGCTACTAGCTTGTGATTTAAAACTGCTCTCATTCTTTTTAGGTTTGTCATATGCATACAATATTTCATCTTTTGAGATTGCCTGCAGTATTACTGCTGTGTGTTTTCCCTTTGTTTGCAGGATAGGCATCATCTTCTTGTCATAGTTATTAGCTCTGATTCTGTATGCCAAGTCTTTCTTCTAAACTTTTCCCTACTGCACCTATATGTTGCCTTTCTGTTTAACCTTTTTATAGTGTCCTGTGCAAAATCCTATTTTTCCTTATTTTTTTACACTTTTTCAGTTCTATTGAGTGAATTATTTGTATGTCTGCTTCCCCAGCTTCTTAGAGTTAAATTTGAACTTATTAGCTGACATTTCCCATGTCTTGGTGGAGTTACTCTATTGTCTTCTGACTTTTGTCTTTGCAGCTGTATATCTCTTGTTCCTTTCCTGAAGGGTTTGTCATGATATGTTTTTATTGTGCTGTGGCTTTGCAGGAGCCCTGAAATCCAGAAGATGCTCCTATTAGCCACTATGTATAGAACTCCCTCCTACATGTATTATAGGCTGTGTCTTTCTCTTATCAGCTCCTCTCAGCCTGTGGTGTAAATCATTCAGCTGTACTTCCTTTGTTTGACTCTGGATACAGCTCTGTGTCTTCTAGTAACTTGATCTTTTTGCTTGTCTGAGAGGTTCCCTCTTCAGAGCCTCCTCTTATCATTCCTGGAAGCAAAGCTCAAAGTCTTTGCTTTTTAACCAGGCCATCATCATAGGGCTTTGGAATTCCAGGTGGGTCTCTAACCTGGTGTTGTGTTGCATTTCCTTCTCAAATTCACGTGTATGCTCCCGTTGCCTCCATTGCTGCTGGGGAGAGTGCAATTTCTAGTAGGCATTTGAATTTTGCACTGAATAAGGTTGGCAGAATTACTTACAGGATTATTTCAGGAAAACCTCCGAAAACATCTGCTAAAGGGTCATTATCCCAAGGATGACAGCCGGGTGCTCTTTCCTATTCATCATTTGGAGGTAACCAGTCCCACCATGACTTCAAGCAAGAGATGAGACCAATGTGGTACCAGTTCTGGTGCTACTTGACCAAGATGATTATCAGGCAAGTGAAATAATATTTGAAAGCTTTGTAGAAATTCCTGTCTCTTGCACTCGTTATGGTAAGAGGTGAATTCTCTAATGAGGCACTCTATAATTTTTTCAGACCTTCTCCTTTTAGTCACTAGAGCAAATGTAAGTTTAAAATGGAGGCCAAGAAATTAGAAATTGTTTTGATACCATTTGTTGTCTCTTCTCCTGACAGTCCCTTATTTCCTCCTTTAGACATGCTGAAATGAAACCTCAAATTCTGACACTCAGCAACCCACTTACTCAGTCCAAACCATAAGATAGGATAAGCAAAAGGGACAGCAGTTGTTTCTTTCTGGAGACATTTTTTGAATTTTGTCAGGTCTACTGTATCCAAGTGGAATTACAGTCTAATTTGTTTTAACAGTCTAATTTATATTTTCTTGTCTTTTTTTTCTTTTTTTCCCACACTTCCCCAGCAGTAGGCATGAGAGCTCCTGCCTGCCTTGCTGTCCTCCTTGGGAATTAGCCATTAATAATATTTCATCGTTCCCAAGGCTTTTATCCCTATAAAGTTTGTGTTTCTTCCTCATATCTCAGGTCCCTGTTAGGCACCTGCTACTGGTGACCTTGCAAAAGGGCCTGAGGACTCTTGTCCTCTTGCTCTTTCATTGTTTCTCACTTTTGGCAAGTTGTGCTCATGGTATGAGCTGAGCCTGAAGCACGCCAGGAACAAACTGTGCAAAGTCCTTTGTGACCTGAACAGAGGCTGAGACTTCAGTGGAGAAAACAAGAACTGATACCTGAGCTCAGATACACTTGGTAGTGCCTCAAGTTCATTAGGCCACTGCTGCTAAGCTGTGGTCCTGCCATTTGGTGGGATCTGGC